>JAWPHD010010191.1:0-96201 GCA_037043455.1 Cyrtodaria siliqua | reverse complement strand
CATCATATTATGGATTATTTTTACATTTGTTGGTGTCTCCAAATGAATCAATTTAACTTTTACCTTTACTGCAATCAAAGACTAGTTATAGTTTTACCCTTCACAAAAGTAGTACCTAGATCATATTACTGTGAGTGTAGTGCCAGAGATGCCAAACTATGTCCCATCTTTACTGTGCTGTGGTTGTCTAATAACTCTGCGGGTAAATACTTAGTTCATAGCAGACAACAAGATATTTTGCTTAGCCTAGCATTGTTTGAATAACGAACCGACTGATTTAATATATGAAAGAAGAAATAAGTTGTACCAAGTTTCAATTAAATCAGACTGATGATTCGACATCACATTTCATATTTCTCTAATGACTATAGACAATGCAGTGCATTGCTAAAATCAGCCGTATTTCACTTTTTTCTGCTTTTATATCCAGGCCTCTAGCAGCTTCAAACTAGGCATGTGTAATTTGCTTTGGTCCGGTCATTCCATGGATGGTTTACATTCGATACACGTAAACAGCATTTCACCATTATTTACTCCCATTTGTTTAGAGAGTGTATAAATGGCATCCACACTTCCTACACTTGAACAACTTATCGATGGTGAGAATAGGCATGTGGTTAATGTGATGGCAACAACTTGTTTACACACCTGACTTGTGTAGCTTTTAATATGAAGCGAGTATGTAAAATCACATTTGTATGGAGACTACCTCCCTGTGTGAATAACTATTACTTACTGTGAACGTACACAGGTTTCAGACAACATGTATTAACATGTGCATAATGAGACTTTCTCGATGTGTAAATGCCTTGGCAAATTCTGTACATAACTACGGCTTAGGTCCTGTGTGTTTTAACATGTGAAATTTGAAATTTACTTGATGTCTGAATTTTTTGTTACATACCGTGCACGTAAGTGACTGTTCTCGTGTGTGTATTAACATGTTTTTATGGAGATTTCCTATCACTGTGAATTATTTATCACATTCTCTACATGTATGGGGTTTCTCGTTAGTGTGTATTAGCATGTGCCTATTGAGATGTCATTGTTGTATGAATGATATCTCACTTTATCTGTACATGTAAACGATTTCTCTGCAGTTACTTGTTACATACAGTACATGTAAACGGCTTTTCAGCCGTAAATATTAAGTTGTGCTTTTTGTGAATTTCTCAATGACTGAACGCCTTATTACCTAATATACAAATTGATGGCGTCTCTTCAATTTGTATTAACATGTGTCTCTTGAGATTTCTTAGATGTGTGAATGATTTATCACATAAAGAACATGTATGCAGCTTCTCTCCTGTGTGTATTAACATGTGTTCATTGATACGTCCTAGATGTTTGAATGATTTATCACATACTGTACATGTATGCGGCCTCTCGCCAATGTGCATTAACATGATGTGTCTATTGAGATTTTCTATCTCTCGGAATAATTTATCACATTATGCACATGTATGTGGCTTCTCTCTTGTGTGTATTATCATGTGTTTCTTGAGACTTCCTAGATGTGTGAAAGATTTATCACATTATGTACATGTATACGGCTTCTCTCCTGTGTGTATTAACATGTGTTTATTGAGACTTCCTAGTCGTCTGAATGATTTATCACATAATGTACATGTATGCGGCTTCTCACCTGTGTGTATTAACATGTGTTTATTGAGACTTCCTAGATGTGTGAAAGATTTATCACATTATGTACATGTATACGGCTTCTCTCCTGTGTGTATTAACATGTGTTTATTGAGACTTCCTAGTCGTCTGAATGATTTATCACATAATGTACATGTATGCGGCTTCTCACCTGTGTGTATTAACATGTGTTTATTGAGACTTCCTAGTCGTCTGAATGATTTATCACATACTGCACATGTATGCGGCTTCTCACCTGTGTGTATTAACATGTGTTTATTGAGACTTCCTAGTCGTCTGAATGATTTATCACATAATGTACATATATGCGGCTTCTCTCCTGTGTGTCTTAACGTATTAACTTGTGTTTGTTGAGACTTCCTATATCTCGGAATGTCAGTTTTACTATCGTAATGTCAGTTTAACTATCGTAATGTCAGCTTAATTTCCACGCATGAAGACACGTAGTATGCCCGAAGTGTTGACCGTATAGTTTAAATCACCACTCTGTGGCAGTGTAATCGACCTTACTTCATATGCATAATTTCATCGTTATGGAAAGCGTCTTTAACTTCGGTTATTACCACCACCAGAAAGAAAAAGAATTTCACATTACATTTAATTGCTTTTCAGTAACATGCACGTGACCAGTTGTCAACGCCTTCGAGTATGAAAGAACTAAAATGATTATAAATACCATGTCGCCACACATCCAAGGCCATGTCACCACACATACATGACCATGACCATGCATACATACATCCAAGACCATGTCGCCACACATGTAAGACCATGTCACCACACATTCAATACCATGTCTCCACACATCCAAGACTATGTCAAAACACATCCAAGACCATGTCACCATACATTCAAGACAATGCCATCACACATTCAAGACCAGTGTGTCGTTCAAGTCCATGAACTTTTTAAGAGGACCGCTGATAAATTCTTCATCTATTTCTGTCCAACTTTCATTCAGGTCATAAGCACTGGCATGCGTTGATACTTCCTCTGCTACCACATATCTAAAACCATGTCACCACATTCAAGAAAATGTCGCCACACATCTAAGACCATGTCACCACACATCCAAGATCATGTCACCACACATCCTATGCAATGTCACCACACATGCATGACCATGACCATGTCGCCATCCATCCAAGATCATGTAGCCACACACCCAAGAACATGGCACCACACATTCAAGACCATGTCACCACACATCCAAGACTATGTCACCATACATTCAAGACCATGTCGCCACATACCGAGGACCATGTCACCAAAATTTAAACACCATACCACCACACATCCAAAAACATGTCGCCATATATCCAAGACCATGTCGCCACATATCCAAGACCATTTCGGCATACATCCAAGACCGAATATTTCACAACATACCCAAGACGATGTGTGGTGACATCCGATGTCACCACACATGCATGATCATGACCACATCTCATAGACCATGTCACCATACATCCAAGACCATGCGACTACACATCCAAAACCATACCACCACACATCACCACACGCCAAAGCCCATGTTAACGCACATCCAAGACCATGTCATAACATCTCAAAGACCATGTAAAAAAAAACTCCAATACCATACCATTACACATCCAAGGCCATGTCGCCACATATACAAAACCATGTCGCTACATCCCTAAGACCATGTCGCCACACATTCATGACCATGGCGACACATATCCAAGACCATACCACCACACATCCAAGGCCATTTCGCCACATATACAAAATCATGTCTCCACACATCCAAGACCATGTCGCCACACAATCATGATCATGTCGCCGCACATCCAAGACCACATCACCAATCAAGACCGTATTACCACACATCCAAGACCATGCTACCACACCTCTAATACTTTTTATCCAATCGACACATCCAATACTATGTCAGTACAAATCCTAAGCCATGTCAACACAAATACAAGACCATGTCACCAATCAAGACCATGTCATCAAGACCATAGCACCACACATCGAAAACCATGTCACCATTCAAGACCATGTCAACACACATCCAAGACCATGTCACCACACATTTTCTTGGACAACTATTCATTATACATGCGTTATTGTTGTCAACCCTTCGTGTCTTTTTATTGGACAACTGCTCATTCTACGTGTATTTCTGTATTTTGTTGGGCTCTCTGTTTCACGTGTTTGTGTTGGAAACATGTTCATTGTATATGTGTTTGTCTAGGACAATTGAAATCTGTAAATGTGGTTGTGTTTGAAAATAGTGTGTGAATTTGTTTGTGTTGGACAACTGTGCATTGTGTATTTGTTTGTGTTGGCCAACTGTTCATTGTGCATTTGTTTGTGTTGGACAATTGTTCATTGTGTAGTTGTTTGTGTTGGACAACTGTCCATTGTGTATTTGTTTTTGTTGGACAACTGTTCATTTTACATGTGTTTCTGTTGTACAATTGTTCATTGTGCATTTGTCTGTGATGGACAACAGTTCATTGTGCATGTGTTTGTGTTGGCCAACTGTGCGTTGTGTATTCGTTTGTGTTGGCCAACTGTTCATTGTGTATTCGTTTGTGTTGGCCAACTGTTCATTGTGTATTCGTTTGTGTTGGCCAGCTGTTCATTGTGCATTTGTTTGTGTTGGACAACTGTTAATTGTGTATCTGTTTGTGTTGGCCAACTGTTCATTGTGTATTTGTTTGTGTTGGCCAACTGTTCATTGTGTATTTGTTTGTGTTGGCCAACTGTTCATTGTGTATTTGTTAGTGTTGGCCAACTGTGCATTGTGTATTTGTTTGTGTTGGCCAACTGTTCATTGTGCATTTGTTTGTGTTGGGCAATTGTTCATTGTGTATTTGCTTGTGTTGGCCAACTGTTCATTGTGTATTCGTTTGTGTTGGCCAACTGTTCATTGTACATTTGTTTGTGTTGGACAACTGTTCATTGTGTATTTGTTTGTGTAGGCCAACTGTTCATTGTGTATTCGTTTGTGTTGGCCAACTGTTCATTGTGTATTTGTTTGTGTTGAACAACTGTTCATTGTGTATTTGTTTGTGTTGGCCAACTGTTCATTGTGTATTTGTTTGTGTTGGCCAACTGTTCATTGTGTATTTGTTTGTGTTGGCCAACTGTTCATTGTGCATTTGTTTGTGTTGGGCAATTGTTCATTGTGCATTTGTTTGTGTTGAACAACTGTTCATTGTGTATTTGTTTGTGTTGGCCAACTGTTCATTGTGTATTTGTTTGTGTTGAACAACTGTTCATTGTGTATTTGTTTGTGTTGAACAACTGTTCATTGTGTATTTGTTTGTGTTGGGCAATTGTTCATTGTGTATTTGTTTGTGTTGAACAACTGTTCATTGTGTATTTGTTTGTGTTGGCCAACTGTTCATTGTGTATTTGTTTGTGTTAGCCAACTGTTCATTGTGTATTTGTTTGTGTTGGCCAACTGTTCATTGTGCATTTGTTTGTGTTGGACAATTGTTCATTGTGTATTTGTTTGTGTTGGACAACTGTCCATTGTGTATTTGTTTTTGTTGGACAAGTGTTCATTGTACATGTGTGTTTCTGTTGTACAATTGTTCATTGTGCATTTGTCTGTGATGGACATTAGTTCATTGTGCATGTGTTTGTGTTGGACAACAGTTCATTGTACATGTGTTTCTGTTGTACAATTGTTCATTGTGCATTTGTCTGTGATGGACAACAGTTCATTGTGCATGTGTTTGTGTTGGCCAACTGTGCGTTGTGTATTCGTTTGTGTTGGCCAACTGTTAATTGTGTATTCGTTTGTGTTGGCCAACTGTTGATTGTGTATTCGTTTGTGTTGGCCAGCTGTTCATTGTGCATTTGTTTGTGTTGGACAACTGTTAATTGTGTATCTGTTTGTGTTGGCCAACTGTTCATTGTGTATTTGTTTGTGTTGGCCAACTGTTCATTGTGTATTTGTTTGTGTTGGCCAACTGTTCATTGTGTATTTTTTTGAGTTAGCCAACTGTTCATTGTGTATTTGTTTGTGTTGGCCAACTGTTCATTGTGCATTTGTTTGTGTTGGACAATTGTTCATTGTGTATTTGTTTGTGTTGGACAACTGTCCATTGTGTATTTGTTTTTGTTGGACAAGTGTTCATTGTACATGTGTGTTTCTGTTGTACAATTGTTCATTGTGCATTTGTCTGCGATGGGCAACCGTTTATTGTGCATTTGTTTGTGCTGGACAACTGTTCATTGTAATTCGTTTGTGGAAGACAACTGTTATTTGTGCATTTGTTTGTGCTGGACAACGGTTCATTGTCATTTGTTTGTGTTGGACAACTTTTCAGTGACACGTTTGTGAAGGACAACTGGTCATTTCACATGGGTTTGTGTTGTAAATCTGTTCATTGCACATCGCTGATGTTTTGTGTTGAACAATCGCTCATTGAACATGTTTTAGTGTGCTGGACAACTGTTTATTATGCATTTTGTTTTGCGTTGGACAACTGTTCATTGACACGTGATTGTCCTTTCATATGTGTTTGTGTTGGCCAACTGGTCATTGTACATGTGTTTGTTTAGGTCAACTGTACAATGCACGTGCTTTATTTTAAGATGGACAGCTCTTCATTACACGTGTTTTGTTGGACAGTTCATGGTACATGTGTTATGACTAGTGTGGTATATTTTCGAAAGGAGTCGTCATCTATTGGAAGAAATGAATGTTTAAATGTGTTTGGTTGATATTTTGTATCGAGTGCGTAAATATATATGTCGCCGGCTGAAAAATCGAGTGAAATATAAATGATTTATGTGAAAGTAATAGTTAGTATGGGGGCTAGAGGCTACCTTAACCATATAAATGATGATACTTCCAGTCCATTATATAGTATGATTCATCTTAACTTGAATTATTGAAAAACACACTTTTATACTCAGCCATTAATATCAAATATAGAAAATACACATGTACTTTTGGTTTAAACAAAAAATGAAAGCCTACTATAATCATCCCCCACCCGAAAATATCTTACGCTTTGTTATGTTTTCTTAAATATGATTGTATCTGTGCTGTCCTTAAAATAAATGCAAACACTTTTCGGACAATAATTACAGGTAGACATTACTCTTTCAGACTATAACTACATTCATAGATTACACTTTCAGACTACAAATACGAGTAGTGATTACACGTTAGACAATAACTATTGGTAATGATTACACTTTCAGACAATAATTAATAACTACAGGCAATAATTACACTTTCAAAAATTAACGAGTAGTGATTACACGTTAGACAATAACTACTGGTAATGGTTACACTTCCAGACAATCACTACAGTTAGGGATTACAGGAATACACTTTCAAATAATAACTACAGGCAGTGATAACACTTTTAGACAATAAATACAGGTAGTAATTACACTATCAGACAATAACTGCAGATAGAGTTTACACTTTCATACAATAACTACAGGCAATAATTACACTTACAAAAATTAACTGCAGGCAATGGCTACTCTTCCAGACAATCCTCTACAGTTAGGGATTATGGGAATACACTTTCAAATAATAACTAAAGGCAGTGATAACACTTTCAGACAATAACTACAGGTAGGCATTACAAATTCAGACACTAACTACAAGAAGTTATTAGATTCTTACACAGTAAAAGAGGTAAAGGATTACACATTCAGACATAACTCCAGGTAGAGATTACAGTTTCAGGCAATAATAACAGGTAATTATTACACGTTCAGACAATAACTACAGGTAGAGATTACAGTTTCAGACAATAAATACAGGTTATTATTACACCTTCAGTCAATAACTACAGGTAATTATTACAGGTTTTGACAATAACTACTGGAAGAGATTAACAGTCAAACAATGATTACAGGTAATTATTACAATTTTAGACAATAATTACAGGCAAATTCTTACATGTTAAGACAATAAGTACAGGTAATTATTACACGTTCTGACAATAACTACAGGTAGAGATTACAGTAGGTCATTATTACATGTTTAGACAATAACTACATATAATTATTACACGTTCTGACAATAGCTCCAGGTAGAGATTATACTTTCAGAAAATAATTACAGGTAGTTATTACAATTTCAGACAACAACTACTGGAAGAGATTACCAGTCAGACAATAACTACAGGTATGGATTACATTTACAGACAATAACTAAAGGTAGAGTTTACACTTTCAGAAACAAACTACAAGTAGTGATTATACTACAATTAGAGTTAATGATTACCAGTCACACAATAACTACAGCTATGGATTACATTTTGCAGACAATAACTACAAGTATGGATTACACTTTCAGATATTAACTACTAATATGGATTACACTTTCAGATATTAACTACAGGTATGGATTACACTTTCAGATATTAACTACAGGTATAGATTACACTTTCAGATATTAACTACAGCTAGGGATTACACTTTCAGATATTAACTACATGTATGGATAACACTTTCAGATATTAATTACAGGTATGGACTACACTTTCAGATATTAACTACAGGTATGGAGTACCCTTTCAGATATTAACTACAGGTATGGATTACCATTTCAGATATTAAATACAGGTACGGATTACTTTGTTCAAACAATAACTAAAGATAATTATTACAGGTTTTGACAATAACTACTGGAAGAGATTAACAGTCAAACAATGATTGCAGGTAATTATTACAATTTCAGACAATAATTACAGGCAATTCTTACATGTTCAGACAATAATTACAGGTAATTATTAAACGTTCTGACAATAACTACAGGTAGAGATTACAGTAGGTAATTATTACATGTTCAGACAATAACTACATGTAATTATTACACGTTCTGACAATAGCTCCAGGTAGAGATTATACTTTCAGAAAATAATTACAGGTAGTTATTACAATTTCAGACAACAACTACTGGAAGAGTTTACCAGTTAGACAATAACTACAGGTATGGATTACATTTACAGACAATAACTAAAGGTAGAGTTTACACTTTCAGAAACAAACTACAAGTAGTGATTATACTACAATTAGAGTTATTGATTAACAGTCACACAATAACTACAGCTATGGATTACATTTTGCAGACAAAAACTACAAGTATGGATTACACTTTCAGATATTAACTACTAATATGGATTACACTTTCAGATATTAATTACAGGTATGGATTACACTTTCAGATATTAACTACAGGTATAGATTACACTTTCAGATATTAACAACAGTTATGGATTACATTTTCAGATATTAACTATAGCTAGGGATTACCCTTTTAGACAATAACTACAGGTATGGATTACCCTTTCAGATATTAACTACAGGTATGGACTACACTTTCAGATATTAACTACAGCTAGGGATTACACTTTCAGACAATAAATACAGGTATGGATTACCCTTTCAGATATTAACTACATGTATGGGTTACACTTTCAGATATTAACTACAAGTATGGATTACCCTTTCAGATGTTAACTACCGGTATGGATTTCACTTTCTGATATTATCTACAAGTATGAATTAACCTTTCAGATATTAACTACAGGTATGGATTACACTTTCAGATATTAACTACAGGTATGGATTACAATTTCAAATAGTAACTACAGGTATGGATTACACTTTCAGATATTAACTACAGGTATGGATTACGCTTTCAGATATTAACTACAGGTATGGATTACAATTTCAAATATTAACTACAGGTATGGATTACACTTTCAGATATTAACTACAGGTATGGATTGCACTTTCAGACAATAACTACAGGTATGGATTACACTTTCAGATATTAACTACAGGTATTGTTTGCACTTGTATCGTAGTGGAGACTCTAATTATTACTTAGCGTTGTTACTTTAAACAATAATGATTGTTTCATTTTAATATTTTTATTTCTTTTATTTACACAAGGGCTTCGCTCTGAAACAATCGAACACACTCACTGTCTCTGGTTGACTCTGACACTATTTGATCCTCTGTCGGAAACAGTCGGACACACACACTGTCTCTGGTTGACTCTGACACTCTTTGATCCTCTGTCTGCAACAGTCGGACACACTCACTGTCTATGATTGACTCTGACACTCTTTGATCCTCTGTCTGAAACAGTCGGACACACTCACTGTCTCTGATTGACTCTGACATTCTTTGATCCTCTGTCTGAAACAGTCGGACACACTCACTGTCTCTGACTGACTCTGACACACTTTGATCCTCTTTTTGAAACAGTCGGACACATTCACTGTCTCTGATTGACTCTTAAACTCTTTGATCCTCTGTCTGTAACAGTCGGACACACTCACTGTCTCTGATTGACTCTGTCAGACTTTGATCCACTGTCTGAAACAGTCGGACAAACTCAGTCTCTGATTGACTCTAACACTCTTTGATCACCTGTCTGAAAAGGTCGGACACACTCACTGTCTCTGATTGACTCTGACACTCTTTGATCCACTGTCTGAAACAGTCGGACACCCTCACTGTCTCTGATTGAATCTTACAATCTGTGATGCTCTGTCTGAAACAGACGGACAAACTCACTGTTTCTGATTGACTCTGACACGCTTTGATCCTCTGTCTGAAACAGTCGAACACACTCACTGTCTTTGATTGACTCTGACACTCTTTGATCCACTGTCTGAAACAGTCGGACACCCTCACTGTCTCTGATTGAATCTTACAATCTGTGATGCTCTGTCTGAAACAGACGGACACCCTCACTGTCTCTGATTGAATCTTACAATCTGTGATGCTCTGTCTGAAACAGACGGACAAACTCACTGTTTCTGATTGACTCTGACACGCTTTGATCCTCTGTCTGAAACAGTCGAACACACTCACTGTCTTTGATTGACTCTGACACTCTTTGATCCACTGTCTGAAACAGTCGGACACCCTCACTGTCTCTGATTGAATTTTACAATCTGTGATGCTCTGTCTGAAACAGACGGACAAACTCACTGTTTCTGATTGACTCTGACACGCTTTGATCCTCTGTCTGAAACAGTCGAACACACTCACTGTCTTTGATTGACTCTGACACCCTTTGATCCCCTGTCTGAAACAGTCGGACACACTCACTGTCTCTGATTGACTCTGACACTCTTTGATCCTCTATCTGAAACAGTCCGACACACTCACTGTTTCTGATTGACGTTGACAAGCTCTGATCCTCTGTCTGAAACAGTCGAACACACTTACTGTCTTTGATTGACGCTGACACTCTTTGATCCCCTGTCTGAAACAGTCGGACACACTCACTGTCTCTGAATGACTCTGAGCCTTTTTGATCCACTTTCTGAAACAGTCGGACACACTCACTGTCTCTGATTGACTCTGACACTCCTTGATCCTCGGTCTGAAACAGTCGGACACACTCACTGTCTCTGATTGACTCTGACACTCTTTGATCCCCTGTCTGAAACAGTCCGACGCACCCACTGTTTCTGATTGACTTTGACAAGCTCTGATCCTCTGTCTGAAACAGTCGAACACACTCACTGTCTTTGAATGACGCTGACACTTTTTGATCCTCTGTCTGAAACAGTCGGACACACTCACTGTCTCTGATTGAGTCTGACACTCTTTGATCCTCTTTCTGAAACAGTCGGACACACTCAATGTCTCTTATTGACGCTGACTCTCTTTGATCCTCTGTCTGAAACGGACGGACAAACTCATTGTCTCTGACTGACTCTGACTCTCTTTGATCATCTGTCTGAAACAGTCCGACACACTCACTGTATCTGACTGACTCTGACACTCTTTGATCCTCTGTCTGAAACAGTCGGACACACTCACTGTCTCTGATTGACTCTGACACTCTTTGATCCTCTGTTTGAATCAGTCGGACACACTCACTGTCTCTGATTGACTCTGACACTCTTTGATCCTCTGTCTGAAGCACTCGGATAAACTCACTGTCTCTGATTGACTCTGACACTCTTTGATCCTCTGTCTGAAACATTCCGACACACTCACTGTCTCTGATTGACTCTGACTCTCTTTGATCCTCTGTCTGAAACAGTCCGAAACACTCACTGTCTCTGATTGACGCTGACACGCTTTGATCCTCTTTCTGAAGCAGTTGGACACACTCACTGTCTCTGATTGACTCTGACTCTCTTTGATCCTCTGTCTGAAGCAGTCGGACACACTCATTGTCTCTGATTGACTCTGACACGTTTTGATCATCTTTCTGAAGCAGTCGGACACACTCACTGTCTCTGATTGACACACTCACTGTCTCTGATTGACTCTGACTCTCTTTGATCCTCTGTCTGAAGCAGTCGGACACACTCATTTTCTCTGATTGACTCTGACACGCTTTGATCATCTTTCTGAAGCAGTCGGACACACTCACTGTCTCTGATTGACTCTGACATTCCTTGATCCTCTGTCTGAAGCAGTCGGACACAATCACTGTCTCTGATTGACTCTGAAACGATTTGATCCTCTGTCTGAAACAGTCGGACACACTCACTGTCTCTGATTGACTCTGACGCTCTTTGATCCTATTTCTGAAGCAGTCGGACACACTCACTGTCTCTGATTGACTCTGACACGCTTTGATCCTCTTTCTGAAGCAGTCGGACACACTCACTGTCTCTGACTGACTCTCACTCCTTGATTCTCTGGCTGAAACAGTCGGACACTCTCACTGTTTCTGATTGACTCTGACACTCTTTGATCCTCTGTCTGAAACAGTCGGACACACTCACTGTCTCTGATTGACTCTGACACTCCTTGATCCTTTGTCTGAAACAGTCGGACACACTCACTGTCTCTGACTGACTCTGACACTCTTTGATCCTCTTTCTGAAACAGTCGGACACTCTCACTGTCTCTGATTGACTCTGACACACTTTGATCCTCTGTCTGAAACAGTCGGACACACTCACTGTCTCTGATTGAGTCTGACACCCTTTGATCCTCTTTTTGAAACAATTGGACACACTCAATGTCTCTGATTGACTCTGACACACTTTGATCCTCTGTCTGAAACAGTCGGACACACTCACTGTTTCTGATGACTCTGACACACATTGATCCTCTGGCTGAAACAGTCGGACACATTCACTGTTTCTGACTGAATCTGACACTCTTTAATCCTCTGCTTGAAACAGTCGGACACCCTCACTGTCTCTGATTGAATCATACAATCTGTGATGCTCTATCTGAAACAGACGGACAAACTCACTGATTTTGATTGACTCTGACACGCTTTGATCCTCTGTCTGAAACAGTCGAACACACTCACTGTCTTTGATTGACTCTGACACTCTTTGATCCCCTGTCTGAAACAGTCGGACACACTCACTGTCTCTGATTGACTCTGACACTCTTTGATCCTCTATCTGAAACAGTCCGACACACTCACTGTTTCTGATTGACTTTGACAAGCTCTGATCCTCTGTCTGAAACAGTCGAACACACTCACTGTCTTTGATTGACGCTGACACTCTTTGATCCCCTGTCTGAAACAGTCGGACACACTCACTGTCTCTGATTGACTCTGAGACTTTTTGATCCACTTTCTGAAACAGTCGAACACACTCACTGTCTCTGATTGACTCTGACACTCCTTGATCCTCGGTCTGAAACAGTCGGACACACTCACTGTCTCTGATTGACTCTGACACTCTTTGATCCGCTGTCTGAAACAGTCCGACGCACCCAATGTTTCTGATTGACTTTGACAAGCTCTGATCCTCTGTCTGAAACAGTCGAACACACTCACTGTCTTTGAATGACTCTGACACTCTTTGATCCTCTGTCTGAAACAGTCCGACACACTCACTGTCTCTGATTGACGCTGACTCTCTTTGATCCTCTGTCTGAAACAGTCCGACACACTCACTGTCTCTGATTGACTCTGACACTCTTTGATCCTCTGTCTGAAACAGTCGGACACACTCACTGTTTCTGATTGACTCTGACACTCTTTGATCCTCTGTTCCCTGTTACCTTATTATACAAAATTCATGACGTTTCTAAATTCCAGCCCACGAAAGCATGTGTCTGTTTTTTGGTTCCAATTGTCACTCATGTTTATTTAAGGCCACAAGCTAAATACACCAAAGCAACACAAATATTATATATTGTAGATCCAAGTGATTGCAAAGTTTAATGTAATTAACTAATAACGTGTGAGTTGCGAATGCAAGTTTAACAATGGAATGGGTAAATGTGCTAACATCTACATTTTCGAAATGGCAATGTTATTCATTGTTCTGGCTATTTAAAAGTTATTCATTAAAAAAACTTGTATTACAGGTAAAGATTACACCTTTAAACAATAACTACAGATAAGGATTACATTTTCAGATAATAACTGCAGATATAGATTACAATTTCAGACAATAAATACAGGTAATGATCACACTTTCAGACAATATATACAGGTAATGATTACACTCTCAGACAATATATACAGGTAATGATTACACGTTCATACAATAACTCAAGGTAGTGATTACATTTTCAAACAATAACTACAGCTAAAGATTACACTTTCAAACAATATCTACATGTAAGGATTACATTTACAGATACTAACTGCAGATATAGATTACACTTTCAGACAATAAATACAGGTATAGACTACACGTTCAAACAATAACAGTAGGTCGGGATTTCACTTTCAGACAATAACCACAGGTAATAGTTACACTTTCAGACAATAAATATAGGCAGTGATTAAATTATCAGAAAATAACTACAGGTACTAATTACACTCTCATACAATAAATATTGTCAGTGATTACATTTTCAAATAATAACTATAATACAGGTATATATTACACTTTCAGATAATAATTACATGTAATACTTACACTCTCAGACAATAACTATAGGTAATAATTACACTCTCAGACAATAAATACAGGCAATGAGTACATGTTCGCATAATAACTACTGGTAATAATTACACTCTAAGACAATAACTAAAGGTAATAATTACACTCTCAGACAATAATTACAGGTAATAATTACACTCTCATACAATATCTACAGGTATAATTACACTCTCGGACAATAAATATAGCCAGTGATTAAATTTTTAGACGATAACTACAGGTAATAATTACACTCTCAGACAATAAATATAGGCCGTGATTACACTTTCAGATAATGACTACAGGTAATAATTACACTCTCAGACAATAAATATAGGCCGTGATTACACTTTCAGATAATAACTACAAGTAATAATTACACTCTCAGACAATAACTACAGGTAGTGATTATATTTTTAGACAATAACAACGAGAAGATTACACATTCAGACAATATCCAATACCAGGGCGTAAGTTCATGCAACAACCTCCCCTTTCATGGTTTCAGTAGTAGCTTCAATCATGGAGTCCCACTAGGTTGTCCGGTCATCGCACTTGAGAACAATGAAGTGTATTGACTGACTGTAGAGTGGTCAATCACCCAGCATGAAATGCATTGTAAGACAGGAGGTCAACAATTTTGACACATTAGTAGTTGTTAATGTACTAGAATTTGTGATAAAAAAGTGTCTTATGAGTATTTTGTTGAAGTTTTGGAATTCAGTACATAGAGGGCAACTCTAATTCTGCTTATTATTTACAGAAACCTTCATAGTCTCCAAAACGGACACATGCTGCAAAACTATATCATTCTCCAGCAATGGTGTGATTAGGTAAGCAGAGGTGCTCGTTAACTCTGCATTCAATATACTAGTATGGTGCATATAGCCCATAGTATGCAGATTCTAGATCCCCTTCTTCAGATGATGTTAATTGTGAAATGGCCGCAGTGGAAGCAGAAGGAATTTTACTCATGAAATTGTATCTGTAGTTTGATCATTTCAAAAGTTATTTTCATCCAGGCACTTAGCGCAGTTTATCTGTGCTTTCGCGTTAACACTACCTAGTACAAACATATTTTCATTGAGACTGGCATTAAAATCAATATCCAATGGAAAGTGATATTTAGAACGTTGGCAATATTCTGCCTATCCTTTTATACTCGATAATATCAAGATTGCCACTGATAATATGACCGGCAAGTTTATAACAAAATTTAGGTTTAGAATTTAGAATTTAGTTTAAAATTTAGAATTCTGACTTTCTCAATTTCGATTGAAAATAGGATTTCTAATTTATATCCTATACTTGTAACATATAATAGGAATCTCAATATTCTTGAAATACTTCGGAATTTCGTCTCCCGCCTTTGACTGAAAATACCAGCTAAATTAATGAAATCGATGCTTTTGTTTAAAGAAGTACTATTCAAAAAATGTCTTTGCGGAGCATCAATATGTGGACACAAAACATATATTCAAGAACTAGCTTTTACTTTGATTCATTTTATTTCGGTATTTAGTAAGTGTAACCCAATTCCACAAGAGTTTTGAAATGTGAATTCCATTACATCCTTCATGATCTAAACTAGTTTCCAAAGTATTATTTCAATAGGTGAAAGAAAGGCACAGCTTCTTCATATTAGTCTCCGCACTAAAAGAAGATAAAACAAATCTAACCAGAAACAAATCATTCAAAGAAAACAGTCAACCGAAAACACGTAAATACAACAAAGAAACAACCAACACTTATCAAAGATGAATACAAGGCAATATATGACATCACATACATAAAAGAGTTGACAATATTGCTACCGCCTTGGAACCGTCAGTGGCAAATAGGCCGCAGTGGGTTTAAACCAAGTTCTAGAGTGCACCAAATCTCATTCTTACCCTATTGTCATCCCAATATTAACCCCGCCAGGTCATATTCTCTAACAAACGAGAGCATGTATATATGAAGATAAAACAGAAAAGCCTAGGAAGCCACAAAGCTAGTATTCAGTAACTTGACAGAAGCCAGAGCAACAAGAGAACAAATCACTAAGGGTACGACAAGACAATATTTAAGACAAACATCAAACGTTACCGTCCTTTGAGGATTTAGGTAGACGCCATATTAGGCTTTACACTGTGTCCGCCGGGCATCGCATAATCAAAGAGTAAGGCATAGAGATGAACTGTAAACTGGTCAACCAATACACATGCAGTGCGTTGCAAAATGATAGGGTAATAACCTCTTTTGATAAACTTTTTAAAATGTTTAATATAGATTGTATGAAAGTCCCTATGATCAGTGTTAATGAATTCCAGACAGCCACACAGGATCTAGCAAACGGTTTGCTAGTGTATCGGAACAAAGAATGAACTCAAAATCTTAGACATTGTCAATTAGTATACATTTATTTTAATTATAAATTCGTATATTATGTTTATTCTTTCAGTACGAATATACACTGAACGACTTTAAAAACGCAACACGGAAATACACTAAGATAACTGACATATTTCAATAGAAATTAAATTTTAATTTCATCTATTCTATTTAGCAATATCTACAGTTGATTTGCTGAAGATTTCATTCAAACTGATCAACAATATCCCTATGGGTACGAACTGTGCACCACTTGTCGCAGATTTGTTATTATTTTGCTATGAAAGAGATTTCTTGTTGAGTCTTTCACCAGATACCCAGGCAGATGTTATTGAAGCCTTTATTGACACCTCTCGGTATCTGGATGACATATTGAACATTGACAACCCTTTCTTTCCAATATGGTTAATAATATTTATCCTAAAGAACTTCAGCTTAACAAAGCTAATACATCTGATAATAACGCTTCTTTTCTTGATTTAGATCTCTCGATTGAAAATGGTGAAATAATTAGCAAAATCTATGACAAGATAGATGATTTTAATTTTGACATTGTTAATTATCCCCACTTGGAGATGTTCCCCGAGCAACTTCTTATGGGGTGTATGTGTATCAGCTTATTTGTTTTTCAAGAGCTTGTACTCGAGTTGAGGACTTTAATATTCGTAATCTTTGTATAACTAAAAAGCTACTCAATCAGGTTTACCGTTACCATAAACTTCGTAAAACCTTTGCAAAATGTTATTATCGTAACCCTGATCTTCTTTCCAAATATAAAAGTAATTAAGAACAATTCTACGACAAGGACTATCACAACCTGACTTCTATGGTGATGTGATTTATAAACTTCGTAAGATTCTTGGTCATGATCACTTTCATACTATCTTTGTTAATCTTGTTAAAAAATGTATCAAAAGAGGTTATGACCCTATCATTTTGCAACGTACTGCATGTTTGGTGGTGGACCCTTTTACAGTTCGCCTGTATGCTTTCCTCTTTAATTGTACGATGACCGGACAGGATGTTGACCCTATGATGACGCCTACTTAAAGCCCAATGGGACGGTGGCGTTTGATGTTTGTCTATGATCTTTCTTGTCGTGCCCTTAATGGTTTATTCTCTTGTTGCTCTGGCTTCTGCCAAATCATTGAGTACCTTCATTGTGGCTTTCTAGGCTATTGTTGTTTTGTATTATATTTACACGAGCATATTTGTGTTTTACTTATATTGCCTATTGATGCTGCCTTGTTGGTTAGAGATTATATCATGGCGGGGATTTCTTTATTTACACTGTCCTGTTTTAATGGGATGACAGTAGGGTAAGTGTGAGGTTTGGTGCACCCTAGAACTACTTTGCCACTGACCGTTCCAAGGCGGTAGCCCTATTGTCAACCATTTTGTGTTTGTGATGTCGTGTGCATTGAATATTGCTTTTGCCTTCTTGTTTGTCTGTGTGCGTGTTTGTTTCTGTGTTTTGTGGTTGACTGACCTCCTTGAATGCTACTTTCCCTGTCCGATATTTTTATATTTGTTAAATGCAGAGCATAACGACCCCGACAAACATGTCGGGATTACAACTGTCCTGACAAACCGATTCTGATTTATATATATCAAGGACACTCTAGGTTCTTTATTAAAATACTGAAAGCCATATCAGTCCCTTTAAGCATAAGTCATGACGATATGAATGAAACTGATCCTATCTGAATCCTTGAACCATTTTGGCAAACAACAATTCTGGAAATGTATTTTACAATAAGCTGAGAGAACTGTTAGGTGGGCTTGAGTGGACAAAGTTCGATATAACAATTCTAACAGGAAATGTAGCATTCAAAGACCACAATCACAGTAAATTTTGTTTTAATTCATATGTTGTCGAAAATCAGGGTAAAATAAACAATTTTTTCAAGGAAGACATCCTGTTATGTCGGAATTGGTTATACAGAATCAAAAAGAATAGAAAGTCTAAAAGTAAGTAGTCATTGCGTTGCAACATGACAATTTCCTAATAATATTAAATTTGTATTGGGATATATGCACTCGTTCTTCCACGTATATAAATTGTTCTCCTAAAGTCGCGCAATATTTTTACACGGAAGAACTCGTGCATTTAACCCAATACAAATCTAATAACCTGTAAGTATACTTTTAATATAAGTTGCATGTTTGGTTCATATCAGTTGCAATTCAGTAACACTTCAGTTACAGTGGGTAACGTTGAATCCAAACTCCTAAACGTAAGCTATTACTTGTATAAAATGTAACCAATGTAACCATGGTAACCATCTGACTTGATAGGTACATAACGGACCACTTTTAAGATTGCATAACTTAACGGGAATAGCGTCATTTTCTGAGTGTATGTGCCATTATGTAACCTTATGTGTTATATGGGATTTAGATACTCACATTCGTGTTATTATATTTTTGATTTATTTTAAATCGTCTGCAAAACTTACGTGCTGCTTGGCAAACTGTCGCATCATATAATTGTTTCCAAGGCTTTAATAATTGAAATTACTAAGTGAGGACTTAGATTTTCTGTTCATAATTATACTTGCAATTTGTGTACTAAGTGATTAAGGCTGTTTGCTATTAGTGACCCAAAATATGCATTTAGAAAAGTCTGTTTCAATGCACAAGTTTGATGGGTCCCTTTGAGGTTGTCCACTTGAACATAAGATGTTTTTTCCGTAAAACAAAAAACATTCAAGTATACGAAGGACAGTCAATAATCTAATGCTATTTTCACCAGAAAATATTTATATAAAATTTTAAAAAAGCTTTTAATAAATATCCTATATATTTCACAAAATTGTGAAATATATTAAGCTGGTAATCTTATTTTCACAAGCCTCTGGCGATGACCAAAAGTAGATAACATAATAAACACTTTATAGATTAATCAAACTTGAAAGTAAATGAAGCAATTGACATATGATCGTAAGCCATAAAAACGAATCAGGTGAAATATAAAACGGATTTCCTGTTGAAGAATGTTTGACATCTATAAAATTGACTGGATGAAAAATGTTCAGGATTGATTTTGTATAAGATTGAAATTAAAAATTAAGTGCAGTTTGTTAATTATTCTAGCCAAATGGCATCGTTAGTAACACTGTAAGCTTGGCAGACTCCGAGGGTTTTAAAAATGATTTTGTCCAGCCTATCTCGCGAAATGTTGCAATTTTGTTTTTATGCCTTCCTATAAAAAGAGCCGTGTTTTTTATTTGTTTAGTTTTGCACCGGAAGCCTTTCCATAAGCATTTAAGTGGTGAAATATTTAGGCAAAGACTTTTCATTGTTAACGAAAAAGAGTGTGACCCTACATATTAAGTCTTCCATTCATACATCGTCATGTCTCTGTAAAGTAATCACTTTAATTGTTTGGCCATATCCATTACTTCAGCCTGAAGATTGTACAATATTGGGGCAACCGGACATTTTGTTTTGTGGATCTTATATTATCAAAATACTCCGTAATAAAGCCATTTGTCTGTATAGCGGTCTTTAAAAATTTCAGCAACATGTAAGTCCAATTTATAAGCTTTTGTCCAAATCTATTGTTTTGTAAACATATATATATATATTTTTTATTTTTTTTTATTTTTTTTTTTTTATTTTTTTTTTGCAGACTGCATGGTCATTTATTTGTACTTTGCAGCTGATGTATTGGCCAACCAGATAATAGCGGGTAAATTCTTAATTATTCACTGGAAACTGCATGTCTACACTCACTAGTTGTGTTGTTTTTTTTTAGCCGTATTCTGCTCCCCGTCAGTTGGTGGAGCAAGGGTCGGGAGGACCATCCCTTGCCACACCTTACAATATCTTTACATTTAAATGCAATATTCATTTGAAATAATATTTTAGCATAATGAAATTAAAATTAATACAGAAAATATACATGTATTGTACAGTTATGGCAGGGAGCATAACAATTATGATTTCAGGAAGAAAAGAATATTCTGTTTAAGAAAAAAAACACTTCTTTACCTAACAGTTGATTGCTGTCCAAAGGCCCATCTGTTTATAAAAATTGTTTATGTAAGTATTAAATATTCAATATTGATATAACTGATGTACTAATTGTCAGTGTCTTGGGTTTGCTCTAAAATTGTACCCGGAGAGGAGTGCATGGATAGGAGTTAGAAGAATACATTACTGATTAATCTACAATGATTTTCCATAAATTTTCAATTTTTTCTAGTTGATTTTATTTCTGATTGCGATTTGTCTATGTGTTTCATACAGATACCTTAGTCTGTATACCATTGGGGTAAGGGAGAGCGGTGTTTTTAGTCGTTTTGGGGTAAATATATAGTATTTCATTTCTAAAATAACTTGTAACTCTACAGTCGATTGTTCTTCACCCGTAAATGCTTGTTCTGACAGATTCAGATTTATGTTTTTTGTTAAAAAGAAAGAGTTTATCTGTGTTAAAAAATTCTGAGATGAAGGACAGGTCCAAAACATATAAACTATAGTCTCGTCTTGGTGACAGAAGTGGCAGAAAGGGTTTTCAGCTTTGCTTATTTTATGTAGATAATGCTGTGTTGAAAGAAGCCGATGGTTAATTCTTGTTTGAAACCATTATAGTATTGTGCTAGAAGTAATTTGAAAGGGACTGCATATATTTCTTTCCAAGTTTCGGCTTCAATATCATAGATATGTTCCAATTTGATTTTTGATGTTGGATTTTCATTATTTATGTTAAAAATGGAAACATATCAGTGCAACCTTTATTGTTTTTGATAATTGCTTTAATATTCGCAGGTAAAATTGGGTTTTCTAATTTGTTCATTGTTATTTTGTTTTGCAATTGTTTTCTAAAGGTTTTAATGGCAGCTACTACTCCTTCGTAGATTAGAAAATTTGTTTTAATGCCAGTTCTTTCTTCGAACTCAGTAAAAGAATGAAATCCACCATTATCATGGATGAAGTCATTTATAAAAATGATGCCTTTCCTATACCATACTTCGTTAAAAAACGGCTTCATAATAAATTTGTTTTAGTTCCTGCAGATAAAGCAGCTAATAATGTAATTATTGTTGACGCCTACATTACGTCAATGTTTTATCTCTGGAACTCGGCAGCACCAATTCGTATACTCCAGTTAATTCTACTGAGGATGATGTTGTTTCCGCACATATCACTCGGTGCACTACTTTCAAGGCTGGTGTAAACGATAAGCAAAATAAACTGCCTACCATGTACTGGATTCCTAAATTACATAACAATCCGTATAAGGCTTGTTTTATTTCGAATTCTAGTGCCTGCATCACAACAAACATCTCCAAACTTTTAACTTCTTGTCTCACGCCGTTAAAGATCACGTTAAACTATACTGTGATAAAACTTATGAAAACTCTGGGATTGATTTGTTTTGGTCTATAAAAAATTCAGGAGTCGTTCTTGATAACATTTTCAATAAAGGTCAAGTTTCATCAATAAGCACTTAAGACTTCTCTACACTATATACAACCTTACCACATCACCTTATTAAAGACAAGCTAATTTCTCTTATTCAAAAAACATTCGCTAGAGAAAATACTACATTTTTGGCATGTAATAATATTAAAGCGTTTTTTACTAACGGCAGTTTAGACAATTATACTATGTGGACTTGCTATGAAGTTTGTGAAGCACTCATCTTCCTATTAGATAATATTTTCGTCAGGTATGGAACCACCGTTTATAGACAAATTGTTGGTATCCCTATGGGTACGAACTGTGCACCACTTGTCACAGATTTGTTTTTATTTTGCTATGAAAGAGATTTCATGTTGAGTCTTTTACCAGATACCAAGACAGATGTTATTGAAGCCTTTAATGACACCTCTCGGTATCTGGATGACATATTGAACATTGACATCCCTTTCTTTCCAACTATGGTTAATAATATTTATCCTAAAGAACTTCAGTTTTACAAAGCTAATATATCTGATAATAAAGCTTCTTTTCTTGATTTAAATCTCTCGATTGAAAATGGTGAACTAATTAGCAAAATCTATGACAAGAGAGATGATTTTAATTTTAATATTGTTAATGATTCCCATTTGGATGGGGATGTTCCCCGAGCAACTTCTTATGGGGTGTATGTATCTCAACTTATTCGTTTTTCAAGAGCTTGTACTCGAGTTGAGGACTTTAATATTCGTAATATTTGTATAACTAAAAAGCTACTCAATCAGGGTTACCGTTACCATAAACTTCGTAAAACCTTTGCAAACTTTTATTATCATAACCCTGATCTTCTTTCCAAATATAAAAGTAATTGAAGGACTCTTCTGCGAGAAGGACTATCACAACCTCACTTCTATGGTAATGTGATTTATAAACTTCGTAAGATTCTTGGTCATGATCACTTTCATTCTATCTTTGTTAAACTTGTTAAACTTGTTATACTGTTTATCAAACGAGTTTATGACCCTGTCATTTTGCAACGTACTGCATGCTTGGTGGTGGACCCTTTTACGGTTCGCCACTATGCTTTCCTCTTTAATTGTACAATGACCGGACAGGCTGTGGACACTATGATGACGCCTACCTAAAGCCCATTGGACGGTGGCGTTTGATGTTTGTCTATGATCTTTCCTGTCGTGCCCTTAATGGTTTATTCTCTTGCTGCTCTAGCTTCTGCCAAGTCACTGAGTACCTTCATTGTGGCTTTCTAGGCTATTGGTTTTTTGTATTATATTTACACGAGCATATTTGTGTTTTACTTATATTGCCTATTGATGCTGCCTTGTTGGTTAAATATTAGATCATGGCGGGGATTTCTTTATATACGCTGTCCTGTTTTAATGGGATGACAGTAGGGTAAGTGTGAGGTTTGATGCACCCTAGAACCGGTTTAAACCCCCAGTGGCCTACTTTGCCACTGACCGTTCCAAGGCGATAGCACTATTGTCAACCCTTTTTGTGTTTGTGATGTCGTTTGCATTTATTATTACTTTTGCTTTCTTGTTTGTCTGTTTGCCTGTTTGTTTCTGTGTTTTGTGGTTGACTGTCCTCCTTGAATGCCACTTTCCCTGTCCGATATTTTTATATTTCTTTTACCGTCAATCAAAATATTGTTTTTATAGAGTAGTGGGTTTGACAAAAAGCCCTGAGGTGAGTTTGGCAAA
The DNA here is from genome assembly GCA_037043455.1 of Cyrtodaria siliqua. Taxonomy (NCBI): domain Eukaryota; kingdom Metazoa; phylum Mollusca; class Bivalvia; order Adapedonta; family Hiatellidae; genus Cyrtodaria; species Cyrtodaria siliqua. The sequence goes on along the minus strand of JAWPHD010010191.1, from coordinate 72,194 downwards.
CTAAAATCAATAAGTTTAACATATGAAATAAGACATCTTTCCAGAAAATTTATATATATTTTTTTATTAATATTTCACATTAATATTTGCCAAAAGATGTTTTTTATGTCTATTATTTGTTCAACAAATTGCTTCCAAGTGCCCTCATTAGTTATGAGTCGTCTTATCCAGGTAGTTTTAAGGCTGAATATAAATGCTTTAAGATTTATCATACTGAGACTACCTTCAGAATGTTGCTAAACTATTACTGATTGTTTTTATTTTTGCAGTGCCTTCCCATAAAAAGTCATAAAATATATTATTAATTTTTGTTATTGTGTTGTCATTTGGATTTGGAAGAGATATAAATAAATGATTAAAAATAGGAAGTAGTTACCTTTTAATAACTGTGATTTTACCAATTGGTGTTAAATATCTTCGCTTCCATATCTTTACTGTATTTTGGATTTTTAATATCTTATCATTATAGTTTAATTGTATCATTTTACCTATGTCGACGTTGAAATGTATTCCTAGTAGCTTGAAATTATCTTTTCCCCAGATAAGTTCCCATTTTGTTTTGATTGTATCTGAACTGTATTTTTTCTCCCTATCCATACAACTTGTGTTTTGTCAAAATCTATATTTAACCAGAATATTTAGAGTATTTTAATAGTTCTGAAAATGTTTCATAAGACATGTATCAGATCCATCCAAAAGGACAGATGTATCGTCTGCATATTGCGAAAGTTTAATTTCTACTTTCTCTATCATGTCTATAGTAATACCTTTAATATGCTTTATTATTTCTTATTGTAATTGCCAATATTTCAGCACACAACATAAAAATATAAGGTGACACGGGGTCGCCCTGACGGCAGCCCCGTCCGATGTTGAAAAGCGATGACAGGTTTCCTCCTCGGTTAACAGCCAATTTTGCATTTTTATATAAAATCTTTATCCATGATATAAAATTTTCTCCAAATTTAAAAAAATGTAAGTACTTTAAATATAAAGGGCCATGGTATAGAATCAAAAGCTTTTTCAAAATCAGTCAAGGGAATTAAACCTGGCAGATTATTTTCTTCTATGTATTGCATAACATCATACATAAGTCTAGTGTTTTCTCCTATGTATCTTCCAAGATAAAACCAGATTGATCTTTATTTATCAGCATAATAAGTGTTGATTTAATTCTATTTGCAATAGAGCCTGAGGCAATTTTATACGTACAATTTAGGAGGGAGATGGGTCTATATTTCTTTATATGCAGTCTCGATTTATTTTCCTTTGGTATAACGGTTATTATTCCTTCTATTTGAGTTACTGATAGTTAACCCTTACTGACGCCATAGTTTAAAGATCTTACTACAAAATGCCCTATTTGTTGCCAAAATACTTTTAAAAAAATCTGCACCAAATCCATCTGACCCTGGGCTACTGTTATTTCTCATTTTTCTGAGTGTTTCAGAGGCTTCTTCAAAGGATATATGGCCTTCAATATTTATTGATTAACTGTCTGTAAGTTTAGGTATATCAAAGTATTTCAAGTCATTTTCTAAGTTAATATTTTCTAGTTCATTGTCTTTGCTAGTATATAGTTGTTCATAGGATGTCTTAGTCTCTTTCAAAATTTCGTGTTGATCTGATATGATTTCTCCATTTTGTTTTTCTATTTTAGGAATTTTTTTTGAAGAGTAAATATTTAATTCTAAATTTCAAAAAAAATGAGGTTGGTTTTTTCATCATTCTCAATCATATGTGCTCTTGATCTAATTAGGTAGCCGTTGATTTTCTGTTTTCTTAATATTCTTAATTCATTTTTGTATGTTTCTTAGGTTTCTAAGTTATTTAAAGACAATTTATTTTCTAAATTTTCTATTTCAGCAATCAATTCATTTTCTCTTTTATCTGTAATTTTCTTCTTTTAACTAGAATAAGATATAGCCGCGCAATTCCATGGGTAGTGTTTCGAGAAAGCATTCGTCATTTATTGAAAATTGTATTTCATTATCGGGGATATAACTTATGTTCTCCATATCGTGAATTGGAACAGCATACTGTCTTTTAATGTCTTTAATTGTTCTATTTATTGCGTTTAAATATTCAATATCACCAAGAAGAGAGTTGTTATGTTTCCAAAAGGGTTTACCACGTATAAATTGATTAAATTCAATTTAAGAACTATCATTGAATGATCCGAGCGGTAATTGGGTTCAATGGTACAATTTTCTATTGAAGAAAACATATTTTCAGAAACAAGGAAGAAGTCGAGTCTAGCTTGTTTTAAAGGAGTTCTTCGTCTCCAAGTATACCGGGATGGGGATGTAATTCTCTAAAAGGATCAATTAGATTATAATCACATTTAATGTCTAAAACTCGCTCTCGTGCTTTATTGTTATTTATGCTTTTGTAATTAGAGTAATCAAGGATTGGATCTTGAACAATATTAAAGTCTCCACACATTATTAGAGTGCCGTTTTTAAATCGTTCATATTTTAATAAAATAATGTAGTAAAAATTAGGAGAGTCATTGTTTGGGCCATATAAAGTGATGAGTGTGAATCTGTTATTGTCAGCTGTTAAGTCAGCTATGAGAAAGTTACCTTCGTTATCTGATATGTAAGATGTACTTTATAATCTAAGTGTTTATTGAAAGGTATTGCAACACCTCTTGCTTTCGAGGTTCCTGAACTAAAAAGACAATCATTTCCCCACTGTGTGCGAATAAAGTGTTCAGTTGCTGTAGTAGAGTGAATGTCCTGAAGGCAATAAACGTGACAGTTTTTACTTTTTAGGTAGTTAAATACATCAATACGTTTTTCTGCTGCACCAAGACCCTGACAATTAACAGACAATATGTTTAAACTAGTCATAAGCGTTGATAAACAAAGATGGGGACCATAGTTAGACAGCAATCAGCAGTTGTAAAAAAGAAAAATGTAGAATTAACAAAACATTCTGCATTTTGTGGAAGATTTACCTTCATCTTTTCTCAATACCCTTATTTGTATCCATTGCTATTTGACAGTGTTAAATACTTTACTTTGATAAAAAAAAACGTGTCCTTCAGTAACCTCAGTATCGGTGTAATCTATCAAATCTTGAATAAATCGGATAATTCCCACAACACATACTTCATATAATTAACCATATATGGATCGACCATTTACATTTCGATTAAGATGCATTAGTTACAGGATAATGCAATTAAAACTGTTATCCTTTCCGATCTTTGGCGGTCGCTGAGCCCGATATTTACAGATATCGGTGGTACATTTGCAACTACTTTTGGTTTCTTACTTGAATTTCGAACATGTGGTTCCACTATATACTCCAGCCTTTAAATGTTCTGAGTATTGTTTAATCACCCTAAGCCAACATTGCCTGCTTCTTAATTTATTCTTTTGACTATTACATGTGATACGTAGGCTTCATAACCTCAGTTCGCAGCTTAATTCCAATTTGTTTATTTTTCCCATTGTTTTCCCCTTTAGGGCAAAGCGTTTTGTTAGAAACATGGATTCGTGTGAAAACACCTCATTGAAGGTTCCATGTTGACAGGGGACATGGGCTCACATTTCCTGCCTGTTAATTATATTCACCCGAGCCGTCAGGCGCTTGGAAATATACTTGCCAGGCAGGGAATGAGAGCCCATGTCCCCAGTCAAGAATTCAAATAACGAATTTGTCATACTTGTGTTAAAGACATACCACTTTGAACACGTTTTCTTTTTTTTTATATTGTCAATTTCCAAGTAACGTGCCTCTACTTCATTATTAACACGTGACATCGCTAATGTTTACGTTCTTGACGTCAACGCTCTAATTTGGCATCTTTTTAATAAAAAACGTCTTTTATCACAATGTTGGTATTAGAGCCGAAAGCATGGGTCATGGTCTATGTTGGTAGGCTAGGTATTAGAGCCGAAATCATGGGTCATGGTCTATGTTGGTAGGCTAGGTATTAGAGCCGAAATCATGGGTCATGGTTTATGTTGGTAGGCTAGGTATTAGAGCCGAAATTATGGGTCATGGTCTTTGTTGGTAGGCTAGGTATTAGAGCCGAAATCATGGGTCGTGGTCAATGTTGGTAGGCTAGGTTTTAGAGCCGAAATCATGGGTCATGGTCTATGTTGGTAGGCTAGGTATTAGAGCCGAAATAATGGGTCATGGTCTATGTGGGTAGGCTAGGTATTAGAGCCGAAATCATGGGTCATGATCTATGTTGGTAGGCAAGGTATTAGAGCCGAAATCATGCGTCGTGGTCAATGTTGGTAGGCTAGGTATTAGAGCCGAAATCATGGGTCATGGTTTATGTTGGTAGGCTAGGTATTAGAGCCGAAATCATGGGTCATGGTCTATGTTGGTAGGCTAGGTATTAGAGCCGACATCATGGGTCATAGGCTATGTTGGTAAGCTAAGTATTAGAGCCGAAATTATGGGTCATGGTCTATGTTGATAGGCTAGGTATTAGAACCGAAATCATGGGTCATGGTATATGTTGGTAGGCTAGGTATTAGAGCCGAAATCATTGGTCATGGTCTAACAAACTCCAACAGAAAGGATTTTAGCATTTTCAGAATCGCTGACTTGTAATGAGTTTCAGAAAAAAAGTACGTAGATTTTCCATCATGGCAAATGGTAAATTTTGTGCTAAAAGTTGCGATTTTTAGAGAAAATCGACGGACACTGGAATAAATTTATTAAACATAATTTAAGCAAATTAGAATCATTTAACAGTGCGGAAATGCTCTCCCAAATACATCTTAAATGTAAATCATGGTGTTAGAAATCAATTCGAGGTTAATAGTGTGAGATTTTAAAATTAAAAACAATACTAAATACCATATTACAACTCAGCGAAAGATTAAAAGGTGTGCCAGAAATAAGTCCTCAAGCATGTGATGATCTATAAAACTATAATTTATTTGGTCTTAAAATTAGTTTTTCATAAATAAATCGCTGAAAACAGGAATTTTAAGGCGTCATTTGAACATAACTAATGTGATTGAAGTGATAGAATGATGCACAATAATAATTACACAAGCTTGATTACATCATAAATTGATGTAAAAGTTCTGACATTGTGCGATATAAACTATAAGTATCATGTTTGATACAACTATAAATGAAATAGTTATTATGCTATTTTCTGAAGTGCGTATCTTTAACATAGGTTAATTATGGGACATCCGTGGCCGAGTAGAGTTCTTGCCTTGCAATCACTTGCCCTTATCCGATGTGTGTTCGAGCCCTCATATGACCAGGAATCTTTATGTGCGAGGAAGATATTCATTAGGACTGCGAAAAGTCGGTGGTTTGTCCCACTGTGCCCGCATGTGAACAAACATTCTAATATAGTTTATATATCCAGCATGTCTTCGTCTGTGGTAGCTGCGGAGTTACTACAGCTCAGGCCATGGCAATTTACACAGGCAGCTGAACACTGCAGTCCATGTTTCCTGCATTGCACCGTTTTGTTTCTCAATTTACCCTGCAGTTGCAACGTATACTCTCTAAAAGTATATGTGGTGCAGCTGGGAGTTGTGTCTTTATCGGATTCAATCTGCCGTAGGAACTGGTACTCCAACCCCATTCAAGTGGTTTCAAATCCCTGCAAATATAGTAACTATCGTTATGCAAAAGAAACAATTATCATGAATATATATCATTATGATTCTATTAAATAATCAGACTGGTTATTGAGAACATTTCTCTTCAACACATAGCAATTTAATAAAGGAAATCTGGTTAAAGAAAATAATAAACTAACTCTCTATTGTCGTCATTTAAAAACATTTATTTGAAAAGACATATATTATAATATCAATAAATATTGTAATTTAAGTACTAGTACATTCCTATCCATGTCTGAACCTGTAAGTAAGTCCTCAAGCTATGGAACCGAGCAGATGCCTTTGTGGGAGGTAAGGTGTGTACTTGTACCACAGTTTTACTGGTGTTTACCTTTGTTATGAATTTGAAGTATCGTAAGTTGTCCAGACCTTGATATCGTGTACCGTTGTACAGGAAAATTAGCGCTTACTCACCTGAAGCAATAACGCTGTCTTGTGATGACTCGTTCATATAAATATCGGCCTGCAGTCTGAAATGGTCATCAGATGCCAACTTTCACTAAGCTACACTTTTTCCAATTCCATAAATTCACGAAGTGGTGTCACAACCAGTAAAGCCATGCACAAAGGGCAGGAGGTGGCACCGTTTCTTTCCTAGTACTTGTTTAGTTGCTAGAATATCCCATATCTTCTTTTTTTTAAACCCTCCGTGGTATCAGATGTATAATATAGTTTTTGTCGGTTTGTGTCCGCATGATAACATAGGACAACGAGAATATCCGTATCCTCCCCAACAGCAACCGTCATTGTGTCTGACACTGATGATACAGCTGTCTGAGCTATGAGAACGTCAGCTTCTCCTGTTGCATGAATAACTCGGTGACCCTTATCTTGTAAATATACAGCCAACAAATTGATAACATTTTGCTTGTTTTCAATGTTTGTTAGGAATATCTCTTTTTTGTTTTTAAATGGTGTATTTCCATTGAATTTAATGTGTGTACCTTTCAACCCTTTTGTTCGCCTTTCGTGTATGACATCCTTTGCCGATGGTCCACTTGAATAACCATCAAAAACAACTATTGCATTTTCATAATTCCTTTCTACAAGTGCCGTGTACTGTTCACAAATAGAATGAAATGTTGTTCCATATGGGTATTTGTTGAACAAGAGAACCATCATCTAGGACGTATTTCAGTTTTGTTCAGATAGTGCCTCAGCTCCTCAATTCCCTTGTTTCCAGATTTCACTGGCTAATAACGGTTTCTGTGCCTCTCTTAAAAGTCCTGCTGAATCGAACGACGATGATGGATGGCTTCCTAATTCATAGTGAAATACGTCTTCTGCATCATCCAACGAATCGTCTGCTACCGCCAACGTGAATGCTATCTCCTTGAATCTTTGAAGTAGTTTTGACCCCCCCCCCCCTTGTTACAGCTTGATTAAATCTCTTAAAGCTATAAAGAAATATAAAAAATAGGACAGGAAAAGTAGCGTTCAAGGAGGAAGGTCAACCACAAAACACAGAAACAAACACGCAAACAGACAAACAAGAAGGCAAAAGTAAGAATAAATGCAAACGACATCACAAACACAAAAGGGTTGACAATAGGGCTACCGTCTTGGAACGGTCAGTGGCAAAGTAGGCCACTGGGGGTTTAAACCGGTTCTAGGGTGCACCAAACCTCACACTTACCCTACTTCATCCCATTAAAACAGGACAGTGTAAATAAAGAAATCCCCGCCATGATATAATCTCTAACCAACAAGGCAGCATCAATAGGCAATATAAGTAAAACACCAATATGCTCCTGTACATATAATACAAAACAACAATAGCCTAGAAAGCCACAATGAAGGTACTCAATGACTTGGCAGAAGCCAGAGCAACAAGAGAATAAACCATTAAGGGCACGACAAGAAAGATAATAGACAAACATCAAACGCCAACGTCCCAATGGGCTTTAGGTAGGCGTCATCATAGGGTCCACAGCCTGTCCGGTCATCGTACAATTAAAGAGGAAAGCATAGTGGCGAACTGTAAAAGGGTCCACCACCAAGCATGCAGTATGATAGGGTCATAACCTCTTTTGATAAACCTTTTAACAAAGATAGAATGAAAGTGATCATGACAAAGAATCTTTCGAAGTTTATAAATCACATCACCATAGAAGTGAGGTTGTGATAGTCCTTGTCGCAGAAGAGTCCTTAAATAACTTCTTTATTTGGAAAGAAGATCAGGGTTACGATAATAACATTTTGCAAAAGTTTTACGAAGTTTATGGTAACGGTATCCCTGATTGAGTAGCTTTTTAGTTATACAAAGATTACGAATATTAAAGTCCTCAACTCGAGTACAAGCTATTGAAAACCGAATAAGTTGAGATACATACACCCCATAAGAAGTTGCTCGGGGAACATCCCCATTAAAATGGGGATAATTAACAATGTCAAAATTAAAATCATCTTTCTTGTCATAGATTTTGCTAATTATTTCACCATTTTCAATCGAGAGATCTAAATCAAGAAAAGAAGCTTTATTATCAGATATATTAGCTTTGTTAAGCTGAAGTTATTTAGCTTAAATATTATTAACCATAGTTGGAAAGAAAGGGTTTTCAATGTTCAATATGTCATCCAGATACCGAGAGGTGTCATTTTAGGCTTCAATGACATCTGCCTGGGTATCTGGTGAAAGACTCAACATAAGATCTCTTTCATAGCAAAATAAAAACTAATTTGCGACAAGTGGTGCACAGTTCGTACCCATAGGGATACCAACAATTTGTCTATAAACGGTGGTTCTATACCTGACGAAAATATGATCTAATAGGAAGATGAGTGCTTCACAAACTTCAAAGCTATTCCACATAGTAATATTGTCTAAACTGCCGTTAGTAAAAAACGCTTTAATAGTATTGCATGCCAAACATGTAGTATTTTCTCTAGCGAATGTTTTTTGAATAAGAGAAATTAGCTTGTCTTTAATAAGGTAATGTGGTAAGCTTGTATAAAGTGTAGAGAAGTCATAAGTGCTTATTGATGAAACTCGACCTTTATTGAAAAATTTATCAAGAACGTCTCCTGAATTTTTTATAGACCAAATTACATTAATCCTAGAGTTTTCATAAGTTTGATCACAGTTTAGTTTAACGTAATCTTTAACGGCAGTAAGACAATAAGTTAAACGTTTGGAGATGAGATGTTTGTTGTGGTGCAGGCACTAGAATTCAAAATAAAGCGAGCCGTATACGGATTTTTATGTAATTTAGGAATCCAGTACATGGTAGGCAGTTTATTTTGCATATCGTTTACACCAGACTTGAAAGTAGTGCACCGAGTGAGAGTGCGGAAACAACATCATCCTCAGTAGAATTAACTGGAGTATACGAATTGGTGCTGCCGAGTTCCAGAGATAAAACATTGACGTAATGTAGGCGTCAAACAATAATTACATTATTAACTGCTTTATCTGCAGGAATAATCCATAACTGTATGTCCTTCTAACGAGTCCAGCACTTTCTGACCAACCAATATTGCCTGACCAACATTAACATTATCCTGTGCAGCAGCACCTGTTTCTATATTTCTTAGGTAACTTTCTTCTGTAGAGGGATTGCGTTCTCTGAAAAAAGTCGTGAATGTATTTCTGTCTTTATTATATCTAGTCGCTCTTGATTGGTGTGCGTCTCTATGCTGGTCACTTGTTTCATATCTTGTTGATGTAAACTCTTGCATGGCATTATTTACGTCTGCACAAGCAGGCATCGAAGAAGCCATTGTGCTCTTTGAGCTTCATCCATTCCACGTCCTCGTGCCATACATCCAACAGACTTTACACTCCTCATCAATACTTGTTCGATAACTAAATCTGTGGACAGACCTGCCCAATAACGGTCACTTCTCCGAAGAACATTATGGCCATTACAAAACGCTTGCTAGATATCTAGAGCTGATTGCGCAAGTTTTGACATTTTTTGAAGGTAGATGAAGCTCGACTTGAAATACAAATTGTGTCCTGCTGCAGCAAAGAATGGTAACATTAGTTGCATGGATTTTAAATGTAGCATCCAATTTCCAGTTCTTTCAAAATGTATATCATGTCCATGTATTGTATCTATAGTGCAGCTGTCCTATATTCAGCTAAGGATAGTTTTCCTTCTTCAATTTTCTTCTGCATGCCTATGATGATTGCGTTTGAAGATATTTCTTCAACTGAAATTTCTTTTGATACCAATGGCTGATACATATCTTATAGCATCCAAACATCATTAGATTCAGTTATATATGTTGTGTCGGAGTTCTCATTGACAGTTAGTTCCTCTAGTGTTTGGTCGTCTACACTATTTTCACTTTCGTGTGTAATGTCCGCATTTGTAGGTATAAGTTGTACATTTGGGAAAATCTTTTCTAGGAGAAGTGTATTCAAAGCATCATCAACTAAAACGTGCCCCTTATCGCTCGGGCAATGGCCTCTCCGGTCAGCATGTGTCCAACAGCATTTGGTGCATATATACATTTTAAAGAAGCTCTTGTAGACCTGAGTTTTCCATTACATGACCGATACACCCTAAGAAGCTCATTTCTGTGTGGAATCCACCTAATCTCACAATCGCCGACTTCAGTTCACTACCAGTTGGTTCATTGATCACAATGGTCAGTGCCTTCCAGTAAATCGGTTGATCAAATGTGACAATGGGCCTGGCATTCATTTTGGTTGATTCAGCGCTCACAAACTTCAACGTTGAATATATACACGACAGGTCGCTTGGGTTCAAATCAATCATGAGAAGGAAGATGGATGAAGTTACAGGATACGGCCCAACTTGAACCAACTGCATAATACCAGACCAAGTTGGAATTTTCAACAATAATGGTCTAGAAAGTGTTATCAGAAAAACACATCCAATTGTTGGATCCTTGTAATTCGTGCGTTCTGCCATTTTTTTTGAAAATCATCTTTTCCATTAACTGTTTTGTTGCTTGTAATAACTAATATTTCTTTTGTCAACAGCTACAAGGTCATCATTTGTCGTGCGAGTTCTTAATATATGCAACGGACTTAATTGGCGGAGTGATCGCTGCAATTATACCCATTCCATGGAACGTGTTATGGCCATCTAATGTTCTTGTGTTGAGGTCAACGTTGTCAGCAACATATTGTACTATGCGATTGTTATCGCTAGATTGCATTTCAGTTCCAAGTGTTATGGCAGCACCCCTTTCAAAACGTTGAACTTCCTGGTAAGAGCAACAGAAGCCAAGATTGTGTAGACTCTCTATAAGGAATTTAAATCCAAAGTGGGGATGCATCTGTACACCAAGTCCAAATTGTAACGGTGCAATGAATTCTCTCGGAATCGTTGATTGGACAATAGCTTGTCCTATCGAAATAAGTGTTTGGTCTTTCTTCTTATGATCTATCAGTGTTTCAAGGAATAACTGTAAACTTCCAGGCATGTTACGTTGGCTCTGTTCAGCTGTACCATGTCATCAGCCGTCGCATACTCGTCTTTGAATTTGGTAACATCCATTGATTTAACATCATCGAGATTTTGCAGCTGTCTTGATGATTTTTTGTTTTTTCAGATTCACTGTCTTTTTTTCCATTTCTTTGATAGAACCTTGTGCAAAATCAGACTAGCTTTGCTTGCAATTGTCACAACATTATGTTTGCCGTTGTTTTCCGATATAACTATGGCATTTCCAAAGTAATCTACTAATTTCTTCCTCATATAAACAACATTAAATGCTTCATGTCCACAACTTTGTGCCATTCTCTCTACAAGATCAGTCACTGTTAATTGACTTTCGGGATTGCTTTCGAAGTATTTCACGAATGCTAAAAATGCATCCTCAACTGAAATCTTCCGTTTTAGTGTAGATTCCGATGCTTTCCGTTTTGGTGTAGATTCCGATGATTCATTCCTGGAAAACCTCCACGGTGTAGATTCCGATTCTCCCTCTGACAGTTCATATTGCTTTGGAATCTGGTATCCTGTCCTAAAATATGAGCTGCATGACTGATGGTATCTTGCCTCAACAGCTGGGAGATCTTGAGCATATTCAAGTCGACCTACAATTTGTTTAACCCATTCATCACTTCTGCGTTTACATATGTCTCTGATGGTATTTTGAAATTCCAATATCCTAACAGGATAAACGTCATTGCCTCTTTTCTTCTCACAGTATTTTGCTCCAGTTTCACAAAACAAACAATTTGAATCAAAGTTCAAACTGTCTGTATGAGGGCGTCTTGTCCTTGCAGCTACTACTTCATTCTTTGGCAGTTCTGAATCTCGATTTTTTATATAATCGGGATGACTATACATGCGTCTGCATTCTTGGTGCACAAACTGACCCGGAGAAACCGTTAATTGATCACCTAAAACAAATAATGCATTACGTTTTTTTTTTAAAAGCCATGAATGTCTTAGACTTTCTAGTAGTTAAATTTAAATATTAATACAAGTTAGTTATTTGTGTAGATACATGTAGGACAAAAAGAACATTTTCTCATATCAAAGTGTGCGCAAAGAGACATGATATAACTGCAGATCTTCTTAGCCATTTCTTTCAAAAGAAGACCAGAAATTGCGCATGCACCGTTAATTTATACTTTTGGCACATGCCATATGCATTTAAAATTAACTGATCACAACCAATATCAAATGCTGTGTCATATTGAAAAAATGTATTGTTGATTGGAATGTTTCCTCTTTCCTGACTGGCCCGCAGTAAACTTTGAAAGTCCTTCTCATATACTCGGGAAGTTGGCTGGTCATTCTTTATTTTACACAGGACGCATACATCGATATCTTCACTGAAATAGAAATAATTTATTAACTCTATGATGAAAATAAAAGGCAATGGGTTTATACTCAACATCTGGGATATTGTATCAATTGACTATGCATGTTTTATTTATAGCAAAGATCAGTTTGAGTTTATCAATGACTATGCATGTTTTATTTATAGCAAAGATCAGTTTGAGTTTATCAATTAAGTATGCATGTTGTATTTATAGCAAATATCAGTTTGAGTTTATTATGTAAAATATTTATTAAATGTGCCTCCTTTTCCTGTTTTGAAAAGAGTGTTTATTCACATGATTTTGTTAAAATAGAACCATCATACATCCAAATTCATGATTATACATAATTACATTTTAGACCATTACAGACATAATATCTTGTTAAAACCTGATAAAAGTGTTCCATATTTGCTCCATATTGTATAAATGAAGTATTACTTTTAAGATAGATCTAGACAAATTCACTTGCATGCGAAAAACATCAATTTTCATTTTATGTAACACTTTACCTCATTTTCCGTTTTCCCTTTGGGAATGTACGTACCAAATTGATTTAGTCAAAACAAAAACATCACCCATCCAGTCATCTTCTACAATAAATGCAAATAATATTTCAGACATCGAAAACCAGCTTAAGTAAACGTTAAGTTTTAAAGTCTAGTATATACTGTAGAAAACTGAAACCAAATGGTTCTATCCTCAAAGTTCACGAACACACCCACATATTTATTCAATATGTATCGATTGAGTGTCTTAAAATTATGTTTAAATCATTTAAATATGTTGTTTTCTTAAAGTAAATGCACAAATTGTAAGGAGAAAAAACAGCTAATTTATATATAATTTTCTTTTTTTGATCCGTACTCAGTATGGGCTTCCGCAGATTAAAAAAAATAGTCATAATTCAAGGCTTGTTATTTTTTCCAATTTTTTTTGTTTGCTATACAACATCTTGTAAATACATTCAAATTTAGTACATTGCATGTATATAAATAATTAAACATAAAATATACGCATGTAAACTATTGAAACTATGTATTTTAATCGAGTATGATCCCACGAAAACCGGTGATACAATAACGCATCGACTGTTACTTCACAATTTTTACACACAATTGATCAATAAAATTCATACATATAGTATTTAAGTCTATCACAGGACCCATAGATTATCTACCTTGTAATTTATTGCTGGATATCGTAGACAAACTTGAAAATCTGGTTCCTGACATTGTTGATGTCGCTACGTCAAAGTCGTTACGTCATAGCGATTAGCGTGTCAATTGAGGAAAATCATCTACGGTGTGCTCTTGGGATCATTGCATTTTTGTATTAAAATTGATGAATTTAAGGATGTTGGCTGGGCAAGTTTTGACATCTTCATGTCTAAACATTTTATTTTTTATATCATAGTTGTATTTGACAACAGAATTGTTTCATTTTATTCCATTCTAGTAGATATGGATATAATGTAGGATTTAAGGTGGTAACATACCAAATTTTAAGCAAATTTTTTTTTCATATTTTTTCCGTCATTTGTGATCATTTTTTGTTGTCAACAAAATAGGGGGTATGGGTAGCTCTGAGTAGAATTTATCCTTTTGTCATAGAATAAATCAGATTTTTGTTTTTCAGTAGTGGAATACATATATAAAAGTAGATACTGAGCTAATTTTATTTTCGATCTCCATGTCAATATTGTGTGTACAGTATTTTACATTGAAAATGTCAAAATAACTCCAAAATGGGTGTAATTTAAAGAATTTTTAATAAAAAATCATAAGAAGCCTGGTGACCTATATATTTTTTTACTTGTTTCGAAAGAAATGTCATAGGACCTTGACATATACACGTTTTAAAAAAAGTTGATCATTAGAACATAATTTTTTATCTTGAATTAATTTTTCGGTAAAAACAAAAGTCGGTGGGGTACGGTCCATATATGTTTACTTTTTAAAGTAAAAAGACGAAGGAGGATTACAACTGTTTTTGTATGATTTGAAAGATATGTATATATGCAATCGAAAATTAATTGTTGTTTTTCAATAAACGTAATGTTATGAAAACAATTGTGAAAATGTTCAATGACCATATGTTTCCTCTTTTTAGTGAAATTTTGAAGTTGGAAATGTGTGCTTTCTTCAATGACGTCTAGTGGGGAAAAAAGTGTGGTGACCTGGCCTTTTTTTGATAATTTTGAATCTAAATTATACCAAAGAAGCTTTAAATATGAATTTTAAAAAAATCTCATCACTACGTCCTTTCCCAGCCAACTTCCTTAAGTTCAAAATGCAACGATGCGATTTTTCCGGACATTTTTTCTGTGAATGTGTAACATAGGACATTTCGTTTAAAAAAATAATAATTTCTGTTGGAATTTGTTTGACCTTAAAATCTATAATAACTAGAGTATGGTGTTTTATCATGTTTAAAATGGCGAACAACACTACCTACTATGTATAACAGACTTTTACCCAAAATGGAAAGCGCAGAAAAGCGGTACGAAAGAATCAATCGACGGTTTCCGAAACAAATCGACATCATAATCTCCGCCATTTTGTTTTCGTGTATTGAAGGTATAAGGGACTCATGTAGAAATCATCAAATGTTCACGTCGCGTAACGTGGACTTGGGCTCCTGTTTACGGCGCATTGACCAATGAAATGCCGAGAATTTTCTTTGCCGTATCACAATATTGGTTTGTCCTCAATTTATAGTTCTCTCTATTTTTTCTTTATTTTTTTCTTTTGACCATATCTTAGCCGCGTTTGATTGTATGTCATAATATTGTTTTAATTTCTTTCCATTTGCAAGGTCAATAATATTTTTAATCAAATGTAATTTGTTTCCATCGATTTAATATTTGTGTTTGTTTTCTATAATCTATTAAAATAATGTTGATTTTGTGTTTTTTAATGTTCTATCATTCCCCTTTTGACTTATAACTACTGATTTTGTTTTTCCAGGAAGCCCTCAAATGTACTTACTTTGTGGCTTTCTAGGCTTTTGTATTTTTAACTTCATATATATATAGGGAGAAATATTTGTGAACTACCAAGGACAGACAACCTTCGGAAGAACTACGGCAGGGCGCCTAGCTATGACGAGATACACAGAAATCAAGCGTATGAATTCACTCCTTAAACAGGTAGCTGCAACACACGTTGATGAACTGTATCTCTACATCATAAAACACTCGTCTGGAGGCACAATTAACATATAGACGCATACATACATATAATTATAGCTCATATGAGTGGGCCACATTTAAGCATTCAACCACACACCGCTATATTGAGACAGTGACAATGACAGGTGCCGGATCTTGGGATACTGTGAATTCAGTAAATATAATAAAGAGAGAGAATTTGAACTCACTACGGCAACTTTCGAAATTGGGATCTCGTAAGAGATTCACGTTCACAAGGCAGAATTATATATAAGGAGAAATATTTGTGAACTACCAAGGACAGACAATCTTCGGACGAACTACGGCAGGGCGCCTAGCTATGACGAGATACACAGATATATATACACATGATCATCTAAGTGTTAAAATTAGCCTTGTTGTGAGGTTTTCTTATTTACACTATCCCGTCTAATAGGGATGACAATAGTGTACAGTTGAGGTTTGGTGTACCTTATAACATGATTTAACCACCCAGCCGTCATTTTGCCGCTGACCGTTTCATGACGGTATCCCTGTTGTCAACCCGTTTATGTTTATGGTGTAGCATATTTTGTTAATTGTTTTGAGTTTTATTATTTGACTATGCTATACTATGCTACAATTCATCTTGTTTTATCTAATTTAAATGGCATTTTATGATCCTTAGTAGGATATATACTGGGGGTACCAGGCAAGATTGTCAGAGCGGGCAACGACCGCCAAGCAACTGTAAAATGTTTCGGCCATGCCTGTTAACTCAAGTATACCATCATCTGAATGATAGGCATACTAAGGCCAAAAGCCCTAAAACATATTATTAATTACTTGAGCAAACCCGCTCTAGGAAACTACCGCTGAAACCCCCAGTATCTATACTACTTATCAATCCTGTTCATCATTTTAATAACATAAAATGTTTGCTCATACGATTCAACTAAAGCATTTGCAATTCATTAAGCGAAGTCAGACGGAACCGGACAGTAGTCTTCATCATCGCTGCACATATAGTATTTTACCATGGAGTATTTTACTTGTATGCTAAGGTATCTTGTCCATTATCTAGTATGTATATTTTATCATCATACGCTGAAAAACTCTTTTAATCATTTCGTAGCTGCTTATGTTATGCTTTTGTGATCTAATAACGTTCATCTTATGGTGGGCTTCTGTTTTGCAATTATCATGCGTTATGTTTTTTTAACACCCTTGCATTTTTTGGCACTAACCTCATTATCTAACCTATACGAATATAGTTTGCTTTGTGGTCCAAAAAAGTCAACAATAGGTATGCCACACCTTTCATCTTTCATCTTGCCAATAACCTTTTTATTATCATTAAAATGAAACGTACTTGTTGGATCATAATCGCAATTATCAAAAAGTGTTTTATCCTTGTAAAAGTCTGCATACACATCTTTTTTTTTTTATTTCGTATTACAAGGAATCAGTGTCTGTAAATACTAATTCAGCTTTTTTATCATATTTGTTTTTGATATAGTTGTAATGGAAATCATACATAAAATATTTCGACAAGTCTGAAATATACATACCAACATAACAAGGACGATTCAAAACTAGTCTTTTTTTTCATTCTGTTTATGGCAAATAAATTTTCATTAAGCATTTTACAAGAAATAAATGAAGGTATTGCTGCATATTTTAAAAGGACCTCCTCGTCGTGAGTTAATTTAACATTAATTCTTTTTCTCAAATTTTCCATAGTTTTACCAAAAACTGAATTGTTCATCAGTTTGAAGAAATCCTTTTCAAAAGCATTTTTACCACCTGTTTTCTTAGCAATATTAAAGTCTATGTATATCTTCAACCACCCTGATTCGTCAAACTGTAGAATTCGGTGTATTTTTGTTACCTTTAATCCAAGTTTTTTTATACAGTTCTAAGTTTCTGTAATGCACGACATACTTTTCTTTATTTTTCAGCGTCGTAACAAGTTTATTAACATTGTAAGATCCCAATTTAAACTTTTGTTTTAATTTTTTGCAATAGTCTGATTACCACTCATCTTTTATATTTAATCTTTCTGGGGCAAGAGGATAATCATTATGCGAATCATGCAGTTTTTTGGGATACTCGATATCACACTCAACATTTGATTTTCCTTTTTCAAACTTATCAACCCACTTGAAGTTGCCAGTAGGCAACGGTTAACACATGGCCCACCCATACAAGTTATAAGCATCAAGATATATTATTTACTTGCTTTCATTTGTTTTTCTTGTCATAGTTTTTCATATATTTATTGTTAGCCTGTGAATATCTGTTTGAGATATAACTTGTGCCACCTCTTAATCTTTTTTCCACAAACAAATATTGATCAATATCAGTTATTAAATCAAGTTGGGTACCAGCCATCTTAAGGCATGCATCCCAGGCTAAACCAGGACTACTGAAGTAATGACAAAGATCTCATTTGTAATACCCAATGCACATTTTTCTAAAGTTTTCAAAAACATCTGTCAGCAACAGCACATCAGTCTTAAGATACAGATCATGATATTCACCCATATTTTTAATCTTAAATGTTTTCATATTTTTTTAGCATGATCATAATCTGCGTCTGAAATATGCTCATCATTTAATTGAGAATAAAAGCTATCTTTGCCAGGTAGTTTAGTTTCCTTAAAACGTTCAAAATTGTTCATGTAATCATAAGGATAAACGCCTTTTCTTTTTACTAATTCTAGCTTGTTACCAGAGTATTCTTGCGAGGTATACTGAAACGAAGGGATGTTTTTTTACTAAATTGTCAAGCGATTGAGACAGAAACTGGAAACTGTCAATAAGCACTAAACTTTTTCCTAACATAAAAGCCATGTACTTTTCCATGTTATTTGGTATAACATTCATGTTCGTTTAAACTTTCCGATGTGTTGCATTATAAAGTGAGAATCATATCCTCTCAAGTTATTAAACACAACAGGTATTTTTTAGTCAGCCTGAAATTAAATTACATATATCGTGAGCGCTTCCCCTATACTTTCCAGTTATATGAAAATGGTCCCTGACTTTTCTGATGGAGTTTTCATATGCCACTATACGACCCGCGTTACCTTTTTTGAGAGTTGTTACAAAACCATTACCGCAAATATGGCATGATTTAGATTTTTGGAATCTAGCTTCTTCTTCCGACGACATCACCAAATCTTTCTTAAAATGTGCATTCATAGTTTTCTTGCACCACTTTTCTTCTGCCAACATTTTTTTCCAAAAACTTGTAAACAGCATTTGGACCTCTGTACGTTACAACTGGTTTTGAATATTGATCATCATAACAACAAACAACCTTATACCCATAACTGCAATCAGTATGCTTTTGATATGCTTCTGTATATGATTTTTTAGGATTGTTTGATGCTAAAGAAATACTTTCGGTTACTGCTTCAAAATCAGCATATATAACAAACGGAACCATCAGCTGCCTGTTGTAGTTTTTAAAATAAACCTTTTCATCTTTGTTTGTCATCTCTACTGCTTTTTTCCATTAAGTGAAAGACATTTAGGCTCATGCTTTTTTAACACCCTTTCTAATGTAAAGCACTGCAAGCATGTTTTGAAGAAGTCTAAAATACACATACCAACATATCAAGGGCGATATTAGTTTTCTTTTATTTTATATATAGCAAATAAAGTTTCATTAACCATTTTACAAGAAATAAATTAAGGTCTTGCTGCATATTTTTAAAAAAACTCCTAAGGCAGACATGCAGGCAGGCAGGCAGTCAGACAGACAGACAGACAGACAGATAGATTGATAGATCGTCATGATATTCTTCTCTTTGGTGAGTTTTATGTGTGCACGTGTGCTATTTAAGGTTTAGTCATTTGTGTATGCAAGTATTGCATTAAGTCTTCAGAAACCTCTGCGTAAAATACGGATTGAGTCGTGCTACGCTACCTACTTTATAGAGAGGTGCACTCATAGCTCTTTGGTAGCTACAGAATATAAATCATACGAGCTATGATTCTCACAGCTAAATATGTTTTGGACTTTAATACAGCTTTTCGTAATATCTGGCATTCAATATCGAATATTGCTGCACATGATGCTTGCCGACGTAATATCTGGCTTTCAATATCGAGTATTGCTGCACATGATGCTTGCGGACGTAATATCTGGCATTCGATATAGAATATTGATGCACATGATGCTTGCCGACGTAATAACTGGCATTCGATATCGAATATTGCTGAACGTGTGTAATAGCTGGCATTCAATATCGAATATTGCTGCACGTGTGTAATATCTGGCATTCAATATCGAATATTGCTGCACGTGTGTAATATCTGACATTCAATATCGAATATTGCTGCACGTGTGTAATATCTGGCATTCAATATCGAATATTGATGCACGTGTGTAATATCTCGCATTCAATATCGAATATTGCTGCACATGATGCTTGCCGACGTAATATCTGGCTTTCAATATCGAATATTGCTGCACGTGTGTAATATCTGGCATTGGATATCGAATATTTCTGCACGTGTGTAATATCTGGTATTCATCATCGAATATTGTTGCAAGTGTGTAATATCTGGCATTCAATATCAAATATTGCTGGACGTGTGTAATATCTGGCATTCAATATCGAATATTGCTGCACATGATGCTTGCCGACGTAATATCTGGCATTCGATATCGAATATTGCTGCCCGTGTGTAATATCTGGCATTTGATATCGAATATTGCTGCACGTGTGTAATATCTGGCATACAATATCGAATATTGCTACACGTGTGGAATATCTGGCATTCAATATCGAATATTGTTGCACGTGTGTAATATCTGGCATTCAATATCGAATATTGCCGCACGTGATGCTTGCCGCCGTAATATGTGGCATTCGAAATCGAATATTGCTGCACATGGTGCTTGCCGAAGTAATATCTGGCATTCAATACCGGATATTGCTGCACGTGTGTAATATCTGGCATTCGATATCGAATATTGCTGCACGTGTGTAATATCTGGCATTCATTATCGAATATTGCTGCAAGTGTGTAATATCTGGCATTCAATATCGAATATTGCTGGATGTGTGTAATATCTGGCAATTAATATCGAATATTGCTGCACATGATGCTTGCCGACGTAATATCTGGCAATCGATATCGAATATTGCTGCCCGTATGTAATATCTGGCATTTGATATCGAATATTGCTGCACGTGTGTAATATCTGGCATTCAATATCGAATATTGCTTCACGTGTGTAATATCTGGCATTCAATATCGAATATTGCTGCACGTGTGTAATATCTGGCATTCAATATCGAATATTGCCGCACGTGATGCTTGCCGACGTAAGATTTGGCGTTCGATATCGAAAATTGCTGCACATGATGCTTGCCGACGTAATATTTGGCATTCAATATCGAATATTGCTGCACGTGTGTAATATCTGGCATTCAATATCGAATATTGCTGCACGTGTGTAGTGTCTGGCATTCGATACGAATATTGCTGCACATGTGTTATATCTGGCATTCAATATCGAATATTGCTGCACGTATGTTATATCTGGCATACAATATCGAATATTGCTGCACGTGTGTAATATCTGGCCGTCAATATCGAATATTGCTGCACATGATTTTTGCCGACGTAATATCTGGCATTCCATATCGAATATTGCTGCACGTTTGTAATATCTGGCATTCGATATCGAAAATTGCTGCACGTTTGTAATATCTGGCATTCGATATCGAATATTGCTGCACGTGTGTAATATCTGGCATTCAATATCGAATATTGCTGCACGTGTGTAATATCTGGGATTCAATATCGAATATTGCTGCACGTGTGTAATATCTGGCATTCATAATCGAATATTGCCGCACGTGGGTAATATCTGGCATCAATATCGAATATTGCTACACGTGTGTAATATTTGGCATTCAATATCAAATATTGCTGCACGTGTGCAATATCTGGCATTCAATATCGAATATTGCTGCACGTGTGTAATATCTGGCATTAAATATCGAATATTGCTGCACGTTTGTAATATCTGGCATTCAATATCGAATATTGTTGCAGTTGTGTAATATCTTGCATTCAATATCGAATTTTGTGTAATATCTGGCATTCGATATCGAATATTGCTGCACATGATCCTCGCCGACGTAATATCTGACATTCGATTACGAATATTGCTGCACTTGTGTAATATCTGGCATTCGATATCGAATATTGCTGCAGGTGTGTAATATCTGGCATTCAATATCTAATATTGCTGCACGTGTGTAATATCTGGCATTCAATATCGAATATTGCAGCAGGTGTGTAATATATGTCATTCAATATCGAATATTGCTGCACGTGTGTAATATCTGGCATTCAATATCGAATATTGCTGCACGTGTGTAATATCTGGCATTCAAT
The DNA here is from genome assembly GCA_037043455.1 of Cyrtodaria siliqua. Taxonomy (NCBI): domain Eukaryota; kingdom Metazoa; phylum Mollusca; class Bivalvia; order Adapedonta; family Hiatellidae; genus Cyrtodaria; species Cyrtodaria siliqua. Next base: position 50,248 of record JAWPHD010010191.1, on the reverse strand, counting down.
ATCGAATATTGCTGCACATGATGCTTGCCAAAAGTGATAAACAACCTTATTTTGTGTTTTTAAGAATAATTATTTTTTTTTAAACTCGTGGCGTCACATTAGTTTTTCTACATATCCTGTACTAGTTTGGTTCAATCATTAAGAAACGTATAAAGCAAATACGTTTTTGCATCGTATTAACTTTTGATCATATTGCACAAATTATATATTTAAACATATTCCAGGATAAGAGGAAACAATAAATACCCAGTATTTTATTTATTTATTTGCAAGCAATTTTAAGTCAAAAGGATACTGGATTAATAAATCGAGAAGCTAATTTGAATGCTTGGTAAAACATTAAGAATTGCCATATGTACTATAGTTGTACCATGCAAGCGCTCAAAAAGTTTGCAATATATTATTCACCACTTACCTGTACTTGTTGCACAGCCAGATTGAAATTGGTCTCTGCATTTTATGCTCTACGTTTCTAAGAAACAAAACAAGTCTACCAGTGAAGGATTTCCCTATAATCGAACACAGCAGTTAAATAATCTATTTATTTAAGCACGAGAGATTTAATTACTCGCATCCGAACGACTAACTGTACGTATTTATTATTTCGATTCTAACACAACAATAACCCCATTGTTTACGCTATTGTGGGGGCACTATATATTATCTCGGAGGTCAAGGTAATCAGGCTGCTATGTTTACAGGCTGCTCAATTGGGCGCCCCCGTATGCAAAGTTCCGCGCGGTACAATATGTTTAAATACACTAGTAGTCAAGTGACAAACAATTAAGTCATTGCTTACGTCATATAGTTTGCGCTGTTTGACGTCAAACGTTCTCTGCTTGTTCAAGATACTTATTAATGTACTGATACATATGATGGGTTTATATCGAAGGTGTGCAAGGTTTGGGAGCATGGCAAGTTTGTTGTAATTAACATTTCATTAAAATTAATGTTGAGGTTGTCTTCGTGACGTATATTTACCAAGTGACGTCATGTAACGTGGCGCTTCCAACGGATGAAAAATATACGCGGGGAATAAATGGAACCGCTTTATTTTATCGTAGAATAACATACAGTTGTTTCTTTTCTTTGTGTATGTGACAGACTGCGCAGGTCGTTTTAGAATACATTTTTAATCAGTTTATGCATGATTTTAACCGAAATTATTCGCGTTATTGAACGTTATCGGCGGATGACGTCGACGTCAGCACGACTGTATTGACGTCATAACTCAGCGTCACAGTTAATTAGTTTTGCGTTCGGAGTTAGATAATAATATTTAGCATTTATGAATATTCTTTCACTGAAAAATCTCGATCTTTCACTGATGTATGTAATATATAATAATAATCAACACTATATAGGAACCTCCAATTAAAGTCCGCAATATTTATAATATCAGTTTTTTGTTTTGCATGTGTATAAATCATAATATTACATAGCGTTTCTGTCAACTTCAATTGTTTTTTTGTATTCTATTTACACGAGCATATTTGTGTTTTACTTATATTGCCTATTGATGCTGCCTTGTTGGTTAGAGATTAGATCATGGCGGGGATTTCTTTATTTACACTGTCCTGTTTTAATGGGATGACAGTAGGGTAAGTGTGAGGTTTGGTGCACCCTAGAACCGGTTTAAACCCCCAGTGGCCTACTTTGCCACTGACCGTTCCAAGGCGGTAGCCCTATTGTCAACCCTTTTGTGTTTGTGATGTCGTTTGCATTTTTTATTAATTTTGCCTTTTCGTTTGTCTGTTTGCGTGTATGTTTTTGTGTTTTGTGGTTGACTGTCGTCCTTGAATGCTGCGTTCCCTGTCCGATATTTCTATCCTTCTTCAATGTTTGTTAACTTTCACGAGTATGAATCATTATAATAAACACTGTTTTCAAGTTATGTTATAGCAGTTTGTGTTTTAGTTTTCCAAAACTAAACCTTTTACATTTAGAGTGTTTTGTTTCAGATGGTATCAACTCTTTTCTTTGTAATGGGCGTCTCGGTGTGGTTTCTTCTTTCCAGACAAACAAACTGGAAGCTTCTTTAATCTTTTTTTGAGCCGGGTCCATCCAGTGTAGTCATCTTTTGTGAAATATTTCAAACCAAAAATGTAGTTTTCGATATAAGAATTAACAAAAAAATACATATATCGGATTTTTTTTTTCATTTTACAAAATCAATATGGTATCATTTACTAAAAGATTTCTTGCTGCAGTAATTAATTATAAAGGAGACAGACACAATTAAAATTTAAAAAAGAAAACAAGATATTAGCTTTACCATTCTACAATTTAAAAAAGAAACAAAATGACTATACGTAAGCTAAAATGCAAAAAATGTCTGTTATGATTGTAATGAAAATACTCAAATTGAATAGCATGCCTTCATCTCGTCTGATCTTTACAATCAACTTTTTTTCCTTAGATTTTCACCTTTTGGTATATGATATAAGCTTATTGAAACGTTATATCTTCCATTCGAATTGCATAAAGGCTTACAACAATACGACTTTGTATTTGTTTTAATAGAGCTGCCTGTTAATACGACTTTTTATCATATACTTCCCTACAAATATGTTGTTTTTGAATATACGATACAACATAGACCTAGCCAGTCATATCAATCAGGATTTCGCTGTCGGGCAGTAAATCTTTATCACACGTGTGAAATATATAGGGTGACAAATGTTAAATCACGAAAATAACCAAATGTTCATCTCGATCCTTTTACCGGTGTGATACGAAATAACCGATTAGTTACGATTGCATACGATTTGTCACGGATATTGTTTGTCGTCTGCGTTTCATTTGTTACTTCCGTCCTGTTTTCGCGGCAGATTATTGGCTATAGAATCATTATCCGTGGATAAAATAACCACTTATGACAATTCACCTTGATTAGAAAATTTCAAATTCAATGGAATTCATTTTCAATAAGATATCGGACAAAAATAAATGTTGTGTACCACTTACACGACAGACATGAGCACATCAGGATGGACTAGATCTACACTTTTTTTTTCTCCCTGCTAAAGCTGATATGGCGTATCATGCCTGATATATGGTGTGATATGAGAATACCCATTTATTATTCTCTATGTGTTTTTTTGACAGGGCTGCCTGTTAATATGACTTTGTATTTGTTTTAACAAAGCTGGCTGTTAATACGAATTTGTATTTGTTTTAACAGAGCTGCATGTTAATATGACTTTGTATTAGTTTTAACAGAGCTGCCTGTTATAATGGCTTGTTTTTGTTTTAACAAAGCTGCATGTTAATATGACATGTATTTGTTTAAATAGAGCTGCATGTTTATATGACTTTGTAATTGTTTTGACAGAGCTGCCTGTTAATTCGACTTTGTATTTGTTTTAACAAAGCTGGCTGTTAATACGACTTTGTATTTGTTTTGACAGAACTGCCTGTTAATACGACTTTGTATTTGTTTTGACAGAGATGCCTGTTAATATGACTTTGTATTTGACAGAGCTGCCTGAAAGGCTGTTATAACTAATCGATGTTTACATCTGACCCATCTCAACCTCGTTTTGGTTGTGGACTTCCAAGCAGGCATATATTTTAGAAGGGTCTATTACACTCCCAGAAGCCTTGTCATACGAAAATATTATATGTGAAATGTGTGTACTTAAGAAATAATAAATACGTACCTGTGTTTTATCGGTTAATAAAATACAGTTAAGAGTTCGGATGCGTAGTAATTAGATCACGAGTGCGTTAGCACTAGTGATTTAATTACTCGCATCCGAACGACTAAGTGTATCTTATTCACCGATAAAATACAGGTACGTATTTATTATTTCGATTCTAACACAACAATAACCCCATTGTTTACGCTATTGTTGGGGCACTATATATTATCTCGGAGGTCAAGGTAATCAGGCTGCTATGTTTACAGGCCGTTCCATTGGGCGCCCCCGTATTCGAAGTTCTGTGTTTCAATACACTAGTAGTCACGTGACAAACAATTAAGTCATTGCTTACGTCATATAGATTGCGCTATATGACGTCAAACATTCTCAACTTGTTGAAGATACTTATTAATATTATATGTACTGATGCATATGATGGGTTTATATCGGGGTGTGCGCACGGATTGGGAGCAAGGCACGTTTGTTGTAATTAACATTTCATTATAACTATTGTTGAGTTTGTCTTCGTGACGTATATTTACCAAGTGACGTCATGTAACGCGGCGCTTCCATCGGATGAAATATACACGGGGAATTAATGGAACAGCTGTATGTTATCGTAAAATAATATACAGCTGTCTCTCTTCTTTGTGTATATGAAAGACTGCAGAGGTCGTGTTAGAATAAGTGATTATGCTGTTTGCTATGAGTTACCCTAAATATACTCGTACATATAGAAAAGTCTGTTTCAATATACAAGCTTGATGGGTAACTTCATCTTATCTCCCTCTGAGGTTACTGTCCCACTATAACAGAAGATGATGTCCCGCAAAACTTTTATTTTATTTCTAATATACAGAGGACAGTCAATAATCTAATGTTCTTTTAACCGGCATAAACTTTACATAAAAAGCAGTGTTAAATAAATCGATATTTTAAAAATGATGAAATATATGAGGCTATACATTGGCAATGAACAAACGTAGACAGAAAAAGAAACACTTTAAGTGTGTGTTTGTGGTTGACTGTCATCATTGAATGCTAATTTTCCTGTTCAATAACATATGATAATAAATCATGAAATATAAAACGGATTTCCTGTTGAAAAAACGTTAAGTGTGTAACAATTTGATTGGATGAAAACAAAAACGTCGTATAAGATATCGTATTTCATTCATTTGAGTCGTCAAAGGCCGAGATAGTTTCTAGTAACGTTGTTCTGGAAACGCAGTTTCAGTTGACATCAACTTTGCCATTTGCCGACTGAGTCATGATGTTTCTTCACAAGGTAGGAATATTATATTTTTATTATATATTTTTATATTTCTTAATTCTGAAATGAGATGCATCTTGTAAACAACTTTTAAACAAAAGAGATGGAGACATGTTCAGAATCAAAGTTGTTATTCTCCCAAGATATTTAAAACTGTTGCATTTATTAAATATAAAGGTAATCAAAGATTTAAAAAATCTACTGTAGTATCCATTGACTGTAACATATAATTATCATAGCACCTCCCACTACTGATAAGCCTGCCAGTAGGCATGTGTGTACGATTGTAATATAATAGAATGCCTATGACCGTTAGAGAGTAAAGGTAGTAAATAAATACTGTGTCTTGTGATTATTATACGGCCCCTCAAGACATTACATTGGCGACGAGGATGAATTATTTTTTTTCGGATTGTGAATTGGGATTATGTACGAAGATTGGATTTTAATCGTTTTCTTGTAAGGTAAAACAACCGTGTCGGACACTTGTTTATTTAAAGGGGACTGGTTAAAATGATACATTCTTTGCCAGCATTTTCACAATTCGACATCCATAGTGACGAAAGCTCCGTTGGAATAAGATGGACAAAATACGTTACAAAATTAGAAAATCTATTTGTGGCATTAAACGTGGATGGAAAAAAGGCTCTGTTATAACATTACTCTGGAGATGAAGTGTTTGATATACACGCAACTGTGCCAAACACAGGAGACGAAAGCGCGTATGAACTAACAAAACAAGCATTAGAAGAATATTTCAAACCGAGGGTAAATCGTGAATATGAAGTATACGAATTCAGGAAAATGACACAGCAAGAATCAGAAACGACGGATCAGTTTGCAACACGGTTACGTCAGATCATTACACGTTTGGAATAGACAGTTAGAAGATAAAAAGAAAACCACCAAAATCTGTTGTGACAATTAATGGAAATACATTAAATATTCTAGTTGATTTGGGTAGCTCAATAAATATTCTCAGTGAAAAGGACTTGTCAAAAATGAAGAAAATGCCTGAAATATTAAAATCTAGTATGAAAGTCTTCGCATATGGACAACACAAACAGCTACCAATCAAAGGGAAAATTATAGCAACAGTAAAGACAAAATACCGAAAACCACCAGTATCAAGTCATGTCAGGAATGTATGTCTCATTGTTAAGTTATGACACGTCGGTTGACTTAAACATTATCCCAGAGATAAAATCTGTTCAAAATGACAATAGTCAACATATTTATGATCAGTAACCAGATTTGTTCAACGGTATCGGGAAATTGAAAAATCGATGTATCAAATTACACATTGATAAAACTGTGTCTCCAGTAGCACAGTCACATGGAAGAATTCCTTTCCACGTCAGAAATCAGGTAGAACGAGAATTAGAACGGTTAGAAAAACTAGATATTATTGAACGTGTGGAAGACAAAGGTCCCACACCTTGGGTATCACCTATTGTTGTTGTTGAGAAAAGCCAATCAAGCAATCAACCGTGAGAGACATATTACTCCGACAATCGATGACATAATTTTGGAATTAAACGGTGCCACAGTTTTTCGAAAATGGATTTAAACAATGGATTTCATCAACTAGAACTAAGCGAAGAATCTAGATACATCACGACATTCTCGACACATGTTGGATTACGTAGGTACAAGCGTCTTAACTTTGGTGTATTTGCAGCCCCAGAAATATTCAACAACGAAATCCGACATGTTCTTAAGGGATTGAATGGGGTTCTCAACATATCTGATGACATAATAGTTCACGGAAAAAATCAAGCTGAGCACGATGCAAATTTACGAGCAGTTTTCCGCAGATTACATGAAAACGGGTTAACACTAACTAAATCGAAGTGTAAATTTAATCAAGCAAAATTAGAGTTTTTTGGATACGTGTTCTCAGCAGAGGGAATGTCACCAGATCCGAAAAAAGTGACTTCAATTAAAAATGCAACTCCACCGACATGTTCATCGGAAGTAAAAAGATTTATTCAAAATTACTCTACCTTGACTGAACCATTACAAAAACTTACTCGGGAAAAGTTTGAATGGATATGGTCACCCGTTGAACAAAATGCATTTCAGTCATTGATAGATGCATTAACAAGTGACTCAGTTATGGCTAATTTCGATCCGGAAAAGAAAACAGAACTTTGGGTGGACGCAAGCCCACATGGCCTAGGAGGAATCCTTTACCAAGAAAACAAGATCATCGCGTATGGAAGTAGAGCTCTCACTCCAGTAGAACAGCGATATAGTCAAACAGAAAAAGAAGCCCTTGCTATTGTATGGGGATGTGAGTATTTTCGCTTATACATTTTCGCAAAATCATTCACGTTAATCACTGAGCACAAGCCTTTGGAAGCAATATTCAATCACCCAAAAGAAAATCAGCCCCTACGACAAGAAAGATGGAGATTAAGATTAGTCGGAAACGATTTCAAGGTTAAATATCGTTCAGGAGAAACAAATATCGCAGATTATATGAGCAGACACCCCTGCGTTAACCCAGACCAAGATAACATTGCAAAACAATATGTACAGTTTGTAGCTAATAACGCTGTACCCAAGTCACTGACCATTCAGGATGTTATTTTAGCTACAGTACAGGACGAATTCCTGAGGCAAATCATGCAAGCGGTGCAAATGGGTGTTTGGGATAAACACGCGTGCAAATCAGATAAACAATATAACTGTTATGCTCGATTATCAGAAGAATTAACAGTTATGGAGATAAACGAAGGAAAAGTGTTGTTACGTGGTACAATATTGTGTATAGCTCAAAATGTACAACAACAGGTAATTGACCTTGCTCATGAGGGACATCAAGGTGTGGTAAAAACAAAACGACTTTTAAGAGAGAAAGTATGGTTCCCCCATATTGACAATCTTGTAAAAGAAAAATGCAAAAACTGCATACCATGTCAAGCTGTTTCTCCGAAGACAAACACTGAACCACTGAAGGTTAGCTCTCTACCAAAAAAAACATGGGATGAAATATCTGTAGATGTTTTCGGTCCAATTCCATCCGGTGAATATATGATGGTCGTAATCGATGATTACAGTCGTTATCCAATAGTAGAAATAATGACATCAATTTCATCAAAAAATGTCATCCCTCGACTAGACAACATATTTTCTATGTTTGGAATAGTTTCCGTATGTAGATCAGATAATGGGCCACCCTTTAATTGAAACGAGTTCAAACAATTTGCCGACTATTTGGGATTTAAACACAGGAAGATAACTCCGCTTCAACCGGAATCGAATGAAATTGTTGCAAATTTTGTGAAAAGTCTGAAGAAAACTTTGCAAACAGCAAGACTAGAAGGATTGGGAACAAAACAAGATATGTACAAGTTTTTTAAGAAACTATCGTGCCAATCCCCATTCAACGACAGGTTTGTCACCGGCAGAGCTAATGTTTAATAGAAAAATCAAAACTAAATTACCAGAATTCACTGTCAAGGCGGACGACAAATATGTTCGAGAAAGAGACTCTATAATGAAGCAGAAAAATAAACAATATGTGGACGCAAAACACAAATCGTCACCCTCAGTAATGCAACCTGGTGATTCAGTCCTGGTGAAACAACAACAAAAAAAACAGGCTCTCAAGTACATTTGACCCACAATCCGGTCAAATCGTTGAAAAGAAAGGATCAATGGTTTCTGTTAGGCACAAAGACAGAATTGTTACTCGAGATGCTTCCCATTTTAAGCCAATTAAGGTACCCGATAAAAGTAGCAACAAAGACAACAATAACAGTGAATCAAACAAAAAGCCGGCTGGAAGCCGCCAAGTTCTACAACGTAGTAGAATTAAACCACGAAAATACGACGATTTTGTGTGGGCTATTGCGTAAATCTCAAAAGGCCATAATAATGCCTTAAGTTTTGGATTAGTATTGAATAATGTACAATAAGTTTAAAAGGCACCACAATAACATATGTATCAATTGTGCGACTTTAGTTAATTATTTCCAGCCAAATAGCATCGATATCAATAGTGTCAATAAAATATTTCCAGCGGGTTTATATTGTCCCAGATCAATACTTGGTGGGCGGGACTTGAAGACAATCGATACCAAGGACCGTAGGTTTCGATGTGTTTTAAGTCCCAAACATCAGGTTTTGATCTCGCATAATATAAACCCGCTGAAAATATTTATTTTGTATATGGCATGGATTTTTTGTGAATTTTATACACACATTTTCTAGGGATTGAATATGATACAAACAAATTTTCACAACTTACATCTCTTAGCGCCAAACGAAGAATATATTCAACTTTATCGTGTTTTTAACAATTTCAATTTGTTGTTTGAACGAAACGTTACTTTAAGCTAACGTTATATTTGTTGTGGATGTTTTACGACAAGATGCATAAAGAATAGCAAAATGGGATTATAATAATTTATTTTTATTTCTAAATAAGAAATTGCGTAACAAGCTGTTTAAAGTTAAAAAATATCATCATTTTTTAATTTTACCTGAAAAACCAAGCAATTGACGTAGTAAGACTTTCCTTCAAGCTCCTTTTTTGCTTAAAATGTTTAAGTAAGGAAGATACCATTAATAGAAAGAGAAATAAGTTTGTGGTGGGTTTTGGCATAAATTAAACGTATATGCTTACAACTCTTCACGATAAACTGACATTAAGAGGTTTTGATGAGCTAGATTTAGCGTTTGTTACTTGGTTTGATTTGAAAATTTGATTAAAATCAACCATGCTACAACTTCACTTTTATTTTAATTATATTCTTAAAAGGAACAAACGCCTGAAATGTAAGGACAACTTCATATTATATAAACTAACAGTCGTTCAGATAAAACCTTGTTTCTAAAACTACACGTAGCTTGAGTTCACGGAACGAAGAATTTCGCGATCATTTCCTGCTTTCTGTCAAACACAATCGAGCCTCTAGCAAAATATACCATCACAAAAACACGTTCAAAATTAATCCATCAATTTTTAACTTCCTTTCAGGCGACGGCATTTATCACAATTTTATATCGATTTTCTGCTGTAGGACATTGATCTATTTGATCATATAATATTCGAAAAAAAACATTAAACATAAACAGTTGTACAATGCCAATCCTAATTGATTTTACACGAAAATATACTTTATTAGGCGTAGGTTTTACCCATTATAGTTGAGCCCTTCTAGCGACAAGTTTGAGATAGCGTTGTGCAGAACTAGTCTACATAATCTGCGACGCTTGCTTGTTTTCAAGACAAATGTTTGTATTTACAATCAAGCGTCGAAGATGATCAAGGCTGGTGCAGTACATGTCGCGGTTATTTCTATGCTGGCTTCCCGCAATACATAGTCATCATAAAGCAGCGTATTGTACAAGACAACCAATCAGCTACTGACGTTAACTGACTGAATATAATATAATCACATAAATTTAACATATCGATATAACATTCCGCTGTGGTCTATTTTTTAGTAGAGCTGACCTAACTGCATGTTTTGATTTCAATGCACGATATCAAGGGTTCAAGGGTTCGATTCCCGGTGCAATCGAAAAAATATAACTAACCTTTTCAAGAAAAGAAAGACAAATATAAAATATAGAAGCTAGTTCGACTTTGAAAGACAAGTATTTAGGCAGATTTAAGTAAGAACAAGTATTAGGCAGAGTCAAGTAAGAACAAGTATTAGGCAGAGTCAAGTAAGAACAAGCATTAAGCAGAGTCAAGTAAGAACAAGCATAAGGCAGAGTCAAGTAAGGCAGAGTCAAGTTAGAACAAGCATAAGGCAAATTCAAGTAAGAACAAGTATTAGGCAGAGTCAAGTACGACCAAGTATTAGGCAGAGTCAAGTTAGAACAAGCATAAGGCAAAGTCAAGTAAGAACAAGTATTTAGGCAGAGTCAAGCAAGAACATGTATTAGTCATACTCTTTGACTATTAGTTAATTGGTAAGATAAAATGATACACTGTATTTCAACAACAAGCGACTTTAATAAATAACTGTTTGTGTCTCTTTAGATGCACTGAACGTTGAATAACTTGATTTGACATTATGCTGACATATCATTTCGCATATACGTATAGAAATATACTCGTAATTAGTAAACTAAATCAAAATGTTGCAATTATATGATATAATATGAACAATAAGTGTATTTGGCGTGAGGAATTTCAAAACATACTTTTATAAGTAATGATTGACAATTGGTACACACACTATAATCCACGTGTTGGTGTTAGTCGGAATTTGGAAATGTCACGGGTTCTTGAATAAATACTGTTGCAGAGACCAAATGTAGTGAGGCAGAGACAGAAAGTCGGTCACAGCCAAGCAGTGAGTTCCACGGGCTATTCTTTATGTCAGCCATGATGTTTAAAATTGTAAATAAATAATACCTAAAGAAATATAAAAATATCGGACAAGGAAAGTAGCATTCAAGGAGGACACTCAACCACAAAACACAGAAACAAACACGCAAACAGACAAACAAGAAGGCAAAAGTAATAATAAAAGCAAACGACATCACAAACACAAAAGGGTTGACAATAGGCAATATAAGTAAAACACAAATATGCTCGTGTAAATATAATACAAAAAAACATTAGCCAGAATGAAGGTACTCAATGACTTGGCAGAAGCCAGAGAAACAAGAGAATAAACCATTAAGGGCACGACAAGAAAGATCATAGACAAACAGTAAACGCCACAGTCCCAATGGGCTTTAGGTAGGCGTCATCATAGGGTCCACAGCCTGTCCGGTCATCGTACATGTAAAGAGGAAAGCATAGTGGCGAACTGTAAAAGAGTCCACCACCAAGCATGCAGTACGTTGCAAAATGATAGAGTCATAACCTCTTTTGATAAACTTTAACAAAGATAGTATGTACATGATAATGACCAAGAATCTTACGAAGTTTATAAATCGCATCACCATAGAAGTCAGGTTGTGATAGTCCTTGTCGCAGAAGAGCCTTAAATTACTTATATTACTTTTTTACTGCCAAAAGAAGACAATGATTCTTATTTATTAAAACACAACGCGACTATACTATACGACCGGAAATGATGACGTCCTACGACAAAAAGGAAATCTGTATATTGTGTATAATATACATCATGCCGTCCTTGTATGCCATCGTTTGTTTTATTTTTAGTTGAACATCCTTCTTCTCGGATTGATTGCGCTAACATTGTCAAGTTTTGGGAATGGAGCTCCTTCCGGATCCAACAGACGAAGTTATAAAGGTATGCTACTATGTCAATTTTTAATAGTTATCACGAGGGTAAAAAAACCTTTTGATACGTCATATTAGGTTAATATTTTAGAGTATTCCGTACACTGAGACTGGCGTGTGCCTGGTTGTTAAATTTGCACGCGTTTTCGCACACCGGATGCTCGGCCAGTCAATTGTATATTAAGTACATCGGATGAGGGTGTAAGATAAATTATAGTGTATTCCGGAAGCCAACGGGTAGAGGTTACTTCCTCTATTATGGCTACGCAATAACGATATTCTCACCTTAGTTAAATGTATACGTCGAACTTGTAGCGCACCTTTTTCTTCATAAAAACCTTTTACTGAGTATATTTGTAGTCTACTACTTTCATTTTACTTCTATTAACCGCAAACAAAATATTCTTATATAATTCATTTATTTTATGTTCAATACTAGCATCTAAGGATATCCGTTTTCATTCGGACACGTCATCATTAATCAGTGACTCGGTGTTTAAGGTCGATTCGCTAATGTAAGATTAACTAAATTATTATTTTTTATTAAAATATTTTTGACCATTCGCATTTAGTTTGTCGATATAATGATAAAGTGTCCCTCTTTGTATATTTATAAATATATTGTCTTTCTGCCTTTCTGTATATATTGGATAGCAGGTGTTTCTGTCTCAGCCAATCAGAAAGCATACCAGAATCTCGGCAAAAGTCAAACATCTTTGAGGAGAACTGTTCTAGACGTCTGACGTCTGTCTTGAAAACAAGCAAGCGTCGCAGATTATCTAGACTACACCTTTACCCAGCAATAAATGAGTTCCTGCAATCAGGAAGCTAGTACAGAGCAGGAAAAAAATTGAACTGAATAGAATTTAAATTGAATTGACTGTTGTTTAATTGCTCATCAACACATTATGTATATGTTATTTAGAGCCATAACTTAGAGAGGGGAAGGATCAATATGAATCCTGAATTTGAGAAACTGTTCTAATCTTACTATGGAATAGACTCCTTTATTGATTAATGTACTCTTAGGATATATTCCGATGCACGTGGTCGTCCATTTTAAGTCCCCATCCTACGGACGAGGCAAGTGTCTTGCTCGTGAAAAAAAAGAAAAAAAAAGAAAATTTGAGGTTGAACTATAAACTTTTATACAACACATAGTTACACAATGAATTTCAAAACATATTGAAAATAACTCAGAATAATGGTCTTATAGAAATCATAGCGCCCAAATGCAATGACACCGTAGATCCGCACTGTATTACAAACAAAAAGCAAATTAACTAAACAATGAAAAGGACAATACACAACACAATGAGTGGTGAAGACAGCTTTATAGTTGTTGTTTGTTTCTCAGTGTGTTTGTGGTTGACTCTCGTCCGTGAATGCTACTTTTTCTGTTCGATTTTTATATCTACTTTTACCGACTTGGAACGGTCAGTAGGGAGTATGGCCCACTGGTTAGCTTAATTCGCTTTTAAATGTACACGATCTCGCAATTATCCTGCCTTCAGTGCTCAAATTGACAAGACATTGTAAATAAAAGAACATTCTATCAAACGGAAATACTTACTAAATTTAAATCGACATGCAGAGAAATCATAATTAGAAACAACCCTCAGGATGTATCCAGCATTTTACTGTACAACCCTCAGGATGCATCAAGCATTTTACTGAACAACCCTCAGGATGTATACAGCATTTTACCGAACAACCCTTAGGATGTATCCAGCATTTTACTGAACAACCCTCAGGTGGCATCCAGCATTTTACTGAACAACCCTCAGGATGTATCCAGCATTTTATTGAACAACCCTAAGGATGCATCCAGCATTTTACTGAACAACCTTCAGGATGAATCCAGATCCAGCATTTTACTGAACAACCCTCAGGATGTATCCTATCCAGCATTTTACTGAACAACCCTTAGGATGTATCCAGCATTTTATCGAACAACCCTAAGGATGTATCCAGCATTTTACTGAACAACCCTCAGGATGTATCCAGTATTTTATCGAACAACCCTCAGGATGTATTACTGAACAACCCTCAGGATGTATCCAGCATTCAAGACATATCCAGCATTTTACTGAACAACCCTCAGGATGTATCCAGCATTTTATCGAACAACCTTCAGGATGTATTATTGAACAACCCTCAGGATGTATCCAGCATTTAACTGAACAACCCTCAGGATGTATCAAGCATTTTACCGAAAAACCCTCAGGATGTATCTAGCATTTTACCGAACAACCCTCCGGATGTATCCAGCATTTTACCGAACAACCCTCAGGATGTATCTAGCATATTACCGAAAAACCCTCAGGATGTATCTAGCATTTTACCGAACAACCCTCAGGATGTATCCAGCATTTTACCGAACAACCCTCAGGATGTATCTAGCATTTTACCGAACAACCCTCAGGATGTATCTAGCATTTTACCGAACAACCCTCAGGATGTATACAGCATTCTACCGAACAACCCTCAGGATCTATCCAGCGTTTTACCGAACAACCCTCAGGATTTATCCAGCTTTTTACTGAAAAACCCTCAGGATGTATCTAGCATTTTACCGAACAACTCTCAGGATGTATCTAGCATTTTACCGAACAACCAGAGAATCGGAATAATAACAGGCACTATTAACCCTTGACCCGCTACATATATATATAATGGACTGTTCCTTATCTGAATTTAGACCATTCCATTTATGTGACAAAGGGGTGCTTTTGGGGGATTACTGATAAGCAGCCGGAAATTGTTAAACCTGATATGGGTTAACCATGGACGCAAAGGCTATAGTCGTGCTTAGCGGGTTAAGTGCTAGAATCTCATTTTTGTATTTTTCTTTCAGAAATAGCATGCGGGCAATACCTGTGTAACAAAATTGTAAGGAAGGAGTCCAAGAGTGTACCTCGAACTAAGATTTGCGATGGAGTTAGTGATTGTCCTCTTAGAGATGACGAATTAGACTGCCGTTCGTATATATATATTTGATTTACTTCTCTTTTTTACGTTATTTTGTTGTTTAAATTTAAATGTTGATTGTTCATTCGTTTGTATAAACGCATGGACATATGTATGTGTATGACTCAGGCACACTCATCAAAATAACCAAGCACCTAGACATGTTCTAAGTTTTTGTTCCTTTATTACTTAATATATTGAATTGATAATTTATTCTTTTGAACATATTTTGGAATTTCAATAGTAGAAGGTTTTGCGCGTCACGCTAACTTTGGAAAAAGTAGATTAAGAGAGACTTCGATCAAGAACCATAGTTTAACTATGATTGCTCATCTGCGTATGTCTAGTTCCGGAATAATGTAAACATACTCTAATTAAACTATAGTTTCTTAAAATGGCATAGAATACATGCAACTGTATCTTTTATCGACTAAATACACATACCACTTTTCTAAATCAAGTCAAATGTCTTTAAATGTGCAAGATATAAGGACGTTATTTTTAAATTTGCAAACGTTTATCATCACACTGATCAACCGCCTGCAGAGAAGTCGGATGGTTGCAGAGAAGTCGGATGAAGTCGGATGGTTGCAGAGAAGTCGGATGGTTGGGCGAAATTGATAGAAGTTAATGGTGACGTCGTTTTATTACCGGAGTTTTAAAATGAAAGCTTCCTCTGTCATTTCTTTTGAAATCTTCATAATAATTTCCAAAATTTTAACAAAATACGCAACACGAAACAAAAATACTAACCCCACCATTAACTTCTAATAATTTCGTCCATGTGACTTCTCTGCAAATATCTGAATTCGCGGCAGCCGGTTAATCAGTGTGTCCGTCATGTTTGAACCATTACCTAGCCGCTAGTAGGACAATGGTCAATATATGACGTCGTTCTGTTTACACCAATGCGTCTTCCTTATGTCTGACAATAGTTGACTGGATCTTTAAATTAGTTTTATTTGAAAGGTTTGACAGGAAGGTTTTACAGGTTTTTATTCCTGCCTTTCCCATAAATATGTTGTTTTTGATTACAAATAAAGTACATGGTCAACTAGAAATAGGACAGCATACACATTTGATGAATTGGATTGACTAGACGGTGGTACATGCATGTTTTATATGTTAGTTAGTGAAGCCGTCCATCACAATATCGTGCAATGGATATAAAATATATATAAAAACATAGTGTTTGTGATTTCATAGTAACATTATGTTACAAAATCACGGTATGTATATAACCATTGCAATACAATTATATCATGAATGTTGAATATTTATTTAAAAACAATGGATGCAAAAGTGATCATGAGTACGATTTTTGTAAGTCCATAGGTAAACTCTCTGAATGTGTTGTGTGTGTTTTGACAGCTTGTAAGCCGTTACTAGCGCCAGATAATGGTCGTGTATCGTACACTGGAAACCAACGCTACACTCTTACCGCCCACTTCACGTGTGATCAAGGCTTAAAACTTATTGGGAACAGCTCAAGGATTTGTCAGCCCCCGGGAATTTGGTCTGGAAATAATCCAAGTTGCACTGCTGCAGGTTTGTCTATACCTCGAATGTGGAATGAACATTGTATGGCATGAATGGATTTTGGGTATTTAATATATCATGTGTATTGGCGACAACGTCAATGCGTTGCTTTCTTAAGTAAACATACAAGGGGTAGAATAGTGAATAAAAAAATGACATATTTTGGAAGAATGCTGATCATAACTTGTTAATCGTATCGGGAGTCCTCATTAACATTGATGAAACCCACAAATAATATGACTATTACGATTTGAAATAATTCAACAGTAATTCTCAAAATTAGACTGCAACATTGCTAAGTATGATCTGAAACGTAACCAGCCATGTTTAGGTATATTGTCGTCTTCACAGTGGTGAATATTGTTATCATTTTCAAGTTTGCCTTACCGGTGCGAATACCATCTACGGGATGGCTCAAAATGTCGTAGTTACATATTGAGTTCTGCTCAACACTTGGCTAGAGTCCGTGAACGGGAGATAGCATTGTTCACTACCGTTTATGAACAGACTCCATCAAACCGTGTTCGGCGATTTCCAAATTTCTCCTTTCTACTCTTTTTATATATCGCAATAGTGTTGCCTGTGCAGTGCGGTGGCGGTAAAACATCTCCCCGTGCTTGCAATCAGAAATGGAATACATTCCGATTTTTGGAGATCACTGAGCCCGATATGTATATACATATATCGGTGGTACATCTCAAATACTTTGTTTTCTAATTTTAATTTTAGATAGGTGGTTCCACTACCCCAGTCTTTAAATGCTCTGAGTATTGTTTAATCACCCCACGGGTATATTGTCTTCTTTTTAATTGAGTATTTTGACTGTTACTTGTGATATGCAGGCTTCATAACCGCTGATTCCAACTAAGTTTCATTTTGTTTATTTCGCCCATTGGGACCATACGCCGCTGGCCATGGAATGGTATGGAAATACCACATTGAAGATTCCATGTTCACTGTCATATGAATACCATTTTCAGGATGAGGGCGTGAACTGTAGCTAGCATTGTTCATCTCCGTACATGAACAGTCTCAATCAAACCGAGAATGCAATATATCATTTTATATTTATCGTGTTCCAAATTTCTCCTTTCATACTCCTTTTCTACCAGTAGTCTCACAATAATACATGCTTTCAAACAACCAACGGTCTAACATTCATATTAGTAAAAATATAGCTATAAAAAATGAATAAAAAAAGCAGCATTCAAGGACGACAGTCAACCACAAACACACACAGAAACGCAGAACACATTTAAATATGAATACAAGGCCAAATAAGACATCACAAACACAAAAGGGTTGACAATACACTATGCTTGGAACGGTCATTGGCAAATAAGGCCGCTGGGTGTTTAAACCAGGTTCTAGGGTGCACCAAGCCTCATACTTACCCTACTGTCAACCCAATAAAACGGGACAGCGTAAATAAAGAAATCCCCGCCATGAACTATTCTCTAACCAACAAGGCAGCATTAATAGATTAATAGGCAATATAAATGAAACAAAAAGATGCTCGTGTATATATATATATAAAAAAACAATAGCCTAGAAAGTAAGTCTAGACTGTAGTATTTGTTAAATATCTTTATTTTGTAATGAAGACAATGTTTCATATTAGAGTGCACACCACTGCTGGAGGATGATCATTGCCGTTTCAAATCTGGCACCTCAACACTCCCAAAATCAAATAGACGCCGAAGTATATATCGTGTATCACTCGGTATTATAAAAACGGGGCTGATAAACATCCGACAGTCATGTATTTATATTAATAAAGCTAAGATTATAGTTTCATTTATATGGATTACGTATGTTTCGTAATGCAGATGCAGTTTGTTGTCTTTATTCAATTGTTTTCATTTCCGCCGAGAATTTTTGCTTAATCATGAATCTATTAGGGTCATTGTGAAAATATCATCGGTGTATTCCATTTTTTTCCCTCAATAACATGTTTATAAAAAAGTAGGTAAAAATCTGTACGATTTCTTTGGAGGATTCTCAAATTTCCGTTTAAAATCGAGCTCACCTATCTTAACATACTATTATTGAAATGCTACAGAAAACTCCATTAAATGACAACAGGAATGTTCATTACACATGCTGCTTAAATGTCCATAACAAGTTCCTTATAACTCTCCTTGACAATAGTAAGGATGCTTTTACCTGCCAAATGTGTCATGCAAATTGTTTTGTATTGTTTTTATACCTAACAAAGTTATTATTGAAGAGTATCAATGCATGCGTATATTAAATATAATTTAACATGCTACATAATAAAGGTAGGATTTTGGGGACATTATACCAGTTTTAAATTTATGTATTTATTCATTTGAATATTGTCAATTAATTTAAGCCGGTGTTAGGGGTGTGAGAGGCGTTTTCCCTTATATTTGCCCTTATATTTCCCCTCATAAACATACCCAATACACCCGAGTGTTGCGTTGCCCTCTTGTTTGTGTTCGTTGATTCCCGGCAAGGGATCTACTTTCTGTATTTACTAACCCTTTCACAATAGTGTTCATTTGTTTGCAATGGGTTAGCTGTAAAATGTCCCTCCGGTTACAAATCAGAAGAGTAATTATTTAATGGGCCTTTGACGTCGTCTACCCTATATGTGTGGCGTGGCGGGAACGGTGTTGCACCTAATATAACAAATGAACAGACACAATAAACCTGAATCTACCATCGTTCTGTCTCTTACATAACAAATGAACAGGCACAATAAACCTAATCTTATATCGTTCTGTCTCGTCGTGGCGTGAAAGGTGGTGCACTTAAAATAACAAATTAACAGGCGCAATAAACCTGAATCTACTGTCGTTCTGTCTCGTCGTGGCGTGAAAGGTGCCGCACCTAATATAACAAATGAACAGGCACAATAAACCTGAATATACCATCGGTCTGTCTCTTACATAACAAATGAACAGGCACAATAAACCTAATCTACTATCGTTCTGTCTCGTCGTGGCGTGAAAGGTGGTGCACTTAAAATAACAAATGAACAGGCACAATAAACCTGAATCTACTATTGTTCTGTCTCTTACATAACAAATGAACAGGCACAATAAACCTGAATATACCATCGTTCTGTCTCTTACATTACAAATGAACAGGCACAATAAACCTGAATCTACTATCGTTCTGTCTCGTCGTGGCGTGAAAGGTGGTGCACCTAATATAACAAATGAACAGGCGCAATAAACCTGAATCTACTGTCGTTCAGTCTCGTCGTGGCGTGAAAGATGGTGCACCTAATATAACAAATGAACAGGCACAATAAACCCGAATCTACTATCGTTCTGTCTCGTTGTGGTCGGTGTTGCACCTACTATGACAAATGAACAGGCACAATAAACCTGAATCTACTATCGTTCTGTCTCGTTGTGGTCGGTGTTGCACCTACTATGACAAATGAACAGGCACAATAAACCTGAATCTACTATCGTTCTGTCTCGTCGTGGTAGTTGCTTTCGAGGATCCCATTTAAACATGTTAAAGTATTTATTGACAATCAATCTAGCCTGCCATTAGTACTATTCACCGATAGTCAGTTGTAAAGACAGACAAAACACAATGATTCCTGAAGGTAATTCCATGTGTTCAGCCGATGTTACGTCGCTAACAAGTGTTGATTGGTATACCATATGTCTAACAGATAGCATCTAGTCTAAACCAAGTTGATATCCTTATTACTAAAGTAATGTAAATAGTTGTTAAGGCCAGATGACTGTAGGTTGCGTAATAGCCTCGTCACCCGGCCCGCTTCTGATTTTTTTGCTACGCTATTCTACGTGGATTCAGAACCATGGCCTTGGGAAATAGGACGTTTGAAATCGCCCCTAACGTTGGTGTCGATTTTGGCGATACTTTCAGAGATTCTATGAGACTTTGAAAAAACATCTTTTCAAGTTAATTTAATATTAATTTCTTTTTTTTACTTATGAGAAGTTGCATAAATTCGGCATACCGCTAGTGGGCGCTTAAATCGACAGATATCTGCAAGTAAAATATATGCATGATACGGTCTTGGCCGGCCGAGACTAGTTACGTAACTGTCATTCCAACACTTAAAAGGTTATTTGATTTGTATATTATAGTCAGCAAGCTGTCTTATTTTGTATAACAGAAAATAACACAGCATGTCTGTCAACAATGTAGTAAAAAAGTCAAATGTAGCGAGCATGTGGTGTAATTTTCGGGATTGTGTACACGAAATAGAACACACCTTTCATCAAGAGAAAAAACAATCCTGAAATTAACCTAGGAAACCCGTTGAATAAACTATTTATTGCCATTTTATCCGTGTCGTGGTGTTTACGACAGTTACTGCATCTAAATAACAGAAATATTATACCTGTTAATATGCATACTTAAATCAATTAAGCTGATTTTCTACGAACTTCAAACTATCCCAAATACCTAATGCTATCGTATTGTATTGTATGTTTACATATATTATAATTATTTTCGCCTTATATTATGTATAGATTGTGGTCATCCCGAGCTAGACAAACACGGAGATTATAAGTGTATACATGGTGAAGGTTTTGATGGAAGTATCGCGGTACTGATATGCGATAGTGGTTTCAAGATCGCTAGTGGATTGTGTATTATAGCAACCTGTGAGAATGGAACATGGACGACTCCGAAAGAATCCTGCCAAGCTGGTAAGTATAGGTGTGAAACGCATATGTTACAGTAGTTTTTGGGAAGCGTAAATGATTGAATCCGGATACAGTATGCGTATACCTGGTATTGAGATACTCACATCATGGAACACGTACCACATAACAAATCCTTTTAAAAGTTAAAATTTGAGGCATTTTTTACAAAATATGATATAATCCACATGATGAGTCGACATTTAACATATTTTACATGCATATCTGGATTTAGTGCATTCCACATTGGTGTTATGATATGCACGTGCATTTCAGGTTTTCTTCAGTTACATCGCACATAAAAGTCATTTTCTCAAAATCATTAATGACATAATACTGTCAGACGTCAAACAATAAAAACGCCAGAAACACCAAAATGGTTTTTTTCCAGACTAATGCAGCTTGAAATTTAGGGGAACAGTTTTCTTCTTACGAGTATCCATAGTATACAATTATTTCATGGGTGTTTTGGGAACAGTCAAAACCATTGACCCAAGGTATCGGGGACGACCTGGGAAACTAGACAGTTACACTAGTCGTCCCCGAAACCGAAGTACAATAGTTTTGACTGTTCCAAAAACACCCATGATTTTATTACCTAATTCTCTATATAATAAATTATTGCAATTCGGGATTCATTTCAGTTAGTTGTACGAACAAATTTTAATAAAATTTAATGATTTAATTATATATTTCATACTCGTTAAATAAAGCCTGTGGCTACGCTGAGGCACACCGCGGCAACTGCCTCGGTGAATTGTGGGAATGTACATACTTTATATATAAACAACTTGAGTACAGTATCGAAAAATAATCAATCATTAAAAAAAACACGTCGTGCTTCAAATTGAAAATGCGCTTAAACACAGGAATTCGCATGCCACCGGACATCCATATAAAGGGATTTGCCTCGGTTAAATATTTGGGCTTGCTAAAGAAAACAAATACTGTGACGTTGAGTCAAGACGTCAATAAAAAGTGTATGACGTCGACGTCATCCTTCTTGCTGTCAAAATGTTGTCTTGCATGCAATGTTGACTTTTATATTTACCGTGTTGACACTCATCCGTTTTGTCTTACTGGGTGTGTTACAAGCAGCTTGAAACTTTCTGTTTTCATAACTGTCTTACTATCTGTCTTTTAGACTGTTTCTATGTCCATTTGTCCACCCTTGGCGTCATTACTGTCTTACTGTTTGTCTCGCTGACAGTTTCTATGTCTATAATCTATTATCTATTATCTATTATTTGGATACATATATATCTATGTGTTTCTAACTGTCTGACTTTACTGTCTCATAGCGAGTCGATAGTCTGAATAAGGTGAGTGTATTATTGGCCGCTCGTCAATATATTGGATTTTAGATAAAAACGTAATAATCATAGCTTTTCAAATCTGAATAAATGTGTATGCTTGCCTTGTTACTTGTTGACCTACTAGCTGTCACACAGATTTATCTAGCTCTGTGTCGTCTACACCTTGACTTCTTTAATGTCTTCGTGGCTGTATCACAGTTTTTATCTTCATATGTCTGCTCGTTGGCATCTATACTGTCTAACTAACTGTCTCACAGACATTTTCTCTGTACAGTAGTCCAGTATTTCGATTACCGCTGAATGACTGACTGTTTCACGGGGACTTTTTAGGCTGACCAAGTTAATTGCATTATTGGTTCAAAGCTTTATGTAGTTCAGCTATATATACAGAAAAAAATAAAGTTTAGCCAGCCCTTATGCACATCTAGCTTAAATAAATGTAATGTTATTTTATATTGTGAAGTATTTTAAATCATCACTTAGGTTGATCTTCTTTTTCACTTATCTCCCATTTAGTTAAAAATACTATGTCACATTAAAAAAATACACATAAGGTAAAGAGCATTACAAAATAACTGTTATGGGTCTCAAGTTATAAAAACCGCTAAAACAATAGACAATTTCCTTGCCATTATAAAGATATTGGGAACCGAAGTTTACCATTTGTGAAATTACCTCCCTTTAAATTGAAATAAAAGCGATGTAGATTACCACATATTGCTATTGTTTTCGCATATTTCTTTTGATATATATTCCCTTAATATAACTGATAAGTATGCACATTATATTGCCCATGAGCGCTTCTACACATATTCTAGAATCTGGTCAACGAGCTTTTTATACTGAAAGGAAAACGAAACGCATAATCAAACAATTGCCTATACTACACTAATTCAACGTAATATTCCAGATAGATCTCAACGTGCTTCGTACAAAAAGGGGCGACAATTAGTTACAGAAATGACAACTCTGCCATGTAGTAGACATTTTAATCAAAGTATGCTTTGTTACACTAAATTCATAAATGTTGAAGTTTCTCTTGAAAAAGTCAAGCCATTTCAGTATTGTGTTTAATGTTTCAGATATTGCAAAGTTTAAAACCTAAGTTTTCTCATCTGCTTGAGCCAAATGAACATTCTGCCGATAATGAACCTTTAAAGGTTTAACCATTGGTGTGTTCGGTGCTGTTTAAACATTCTTTCCGAAAGGACAGGACTAATGTCGCCCTGTACCATTCGATTAGCAGTAGCATATTAAACATACAATATATAGCGGAAATACCCATTTTGCGTTTCTTTTTCTTTTCAGTATATGCCATCTACTTGCGAAACTGTTTTTTTATCAGTATATTTTATTGCGGATGAAATCGTAATCATTTGAAACTCTGAGCTGAGTGTGGTCTGGTGTTATCTTGCTGGAAGAACGTGATGTCGGGATGATTTCCAAGAAAATACCCGCGAATAAGATGTGTGACGTTTTTCACCCGCCTGATTTCAATTGCTAAGTTTCGTATTGTATTGTTATTACCTAGTCGTCGGTATTATTTCAGTTTGTCCACAGTTTTACGATGTTGATCACGGAACTGTACAATACAGCGGTTTAAGCCCTTCTGAAAGTTTAATACCAGGTGCTGCTTCAGCCTCTCTTGTTTGTAATGCTGGATACGAACTGTCAGCTGGGGCGTTACTCAACGTGCACTGTGTTGGTGATTTTCAAACCGCTAAATGGGATGGCTTTCTCGGAGCGTGTGTACAAGTTCCAGGTAAATTCAATATAATTATTTCCCTGAAATACATGTCATATTTAGCTCTTGTAGTTTTGGAACGGGGTTTTCAGTCCCAATGTATCTTTTTTTCGGATGATTTTATATTATTGCTATAATAATTTTCCCCGTGGGTTTAAAATTTAGCATCAGTCCCATGTAAATTATCAATTATATATAAAACATAATTGCGATTTTAGAAAGCATACTCTGCCTTTAAATAGTGGGGTAGATTTTTGCAATTTTGTTTTCTATGTTAAGAATTTCGTCTCTTTATACATGTAAGACGTTAACATGGTTAGTGTTTACTAGCACACTAATTGTAAAACGGTACCTGTGGTTCAACCCTGGCATAGTTTTAACTTTCTCCGGACAGATTGTGGACCAAATGATGAAGTCTACCTATATCCTTAAAGGACAGTAGCGTTTGATCTTTGTCTTAAATTTTGTCTTGTACCCTGAACATTTTTTTCTCCTGTTGCTATGGCTTCTGCCAAGTCATTGAGTACTTGCTTTGTCGCTTTCTAGTTTTTTTTTCTATACATGATCACTGATGTGTTTTACTGCTATTGCCTATTAATTCTGCCTTGATATATTTATTAAAACTGTCCCATTTATTTGGATGACAATAGGGTAAGAGTGAGATTTGGTACACCTGGTTTAAACCACAACGTCTTTTTTTGACGCATGCCGTTCCAAGCGGTAGTCCTATTGTCAACCAATATTTTGCCTTGTATTATAACTGTGTTTATATGCATAATTGAATAAATGATAAAAAATCTACGAACTTTTTAAGCTATCCCGAATATATAATGTTATCGTATTGTATTGTCTATACGTTTACATATGTCTTTATTTACCATGCATTATGTATAGATTGTGGTCAACCCATCATGCTAGACCCACACGGATTTTATACGATTATAACTGGTGAAGGTTTTGACGGAAGTATCGCGGAACTGACATGCGATAGTGGTTTCAAGATCGTTAGTGGATTGTGTATTAAAGTAGCCTGTGAGAATGGAGCATGGAGGACTCCAAGTGAATCCTGCCAAGCTGGTAAGTATAGGTGTGAAACGTGTGTGTTACAGTAGTTTGTGAGAAGCGTTAATGATTACATTCGGAAACAATATACGTATACCTGTAAGTTATATACTCAAGTGAATGAAAACGCACCACCAAACAAATCCTTTTTTAAGTTATATTTTGAGGCATTTTGGACAAAATATGATATAATCCAAATAATGAGTCGACATTTAAAATAGTTTAAATGCATATTTCGATTTAGTGCATTCCATAGTGATGTTATGCATTTCCGGTCGTGCATTTCCGGTTTTCTTCAGTTACATCGCACATAAAGTCATTTTCTCAAAAACATTTACGACATAATACTGTCAGACGTCAAACTATAAAAAGGCCGACAACTCAAAATGAAATTTATTCCGATATAGATTAATGCAGGTTGAAATTTAGTGAAACCGTTTTCTTTTTATGATTATCGATAGTTAGCAATGCTAAAGTACAAGGTAAATAACTGCGTAACTATTTGTCATAAACTACTACCAAAAAACGTATGAGACAAGTTAGATATCAAGATTCAATACTTAAAAATATAGCAAATATTGGTTCAGCAGTTTTATTCCAAATTGTTTGCGAATAATCCAACAGCATAATCATATGGAGTTAATGTGCGTTTTCAGTGACTATCAGTATATATTGTAGAAGATCATGTCCTGGTTATATTTCTTTCTGGTTTACTTTCTCACATTTTGTTTGTCCGTCTGGCTTCATAAATCTGGCTTTCTAACTATCTGAATGACCATTTCATATGAAACTAATATGTAAAGAAATTTGGTTTGGAAATCGCCGAATACGATTAATATAATAGTCTCGGTTTCATTGAGACTTTCATGAACTGTACTGAACAGTTTTTGCTACCGTTCACGCCCTCTAGCCCAGCGTTGAGAAGATCTTTCTAAACATTTCCTACTTATTGCACAATTTATTGTCGCACATGTAGTAAGAATGTCTGAATAAATGTGACTTTATTGTCTGAATGGTTGTTTCACATATAATTTATATATCTCTCTGTAAACGTCCGGCTTTTTAGCTATTTGAAGGCTGTTTCGTATACTATATAGGTAACTGCTTGAGTGTGTATATGTGTCCATCTTTCTGCATGAATAAATGCCACATATTTGTCTGTCTTGGGCAAGACGCTTTCCCTTAGCCTCATCCGTCGGATGGGGACGTAAACCGAGCTGTCCCGTGTATCGGTCTATCTTCCGAGCACGTTAAACAAACATAGGAATCTATTCCATAATAAGAGAAGGGCACGGTTCCCGGATTCCTATGTATTTCCCCTCTCTGTGGGGCGGCTCTAAATAATCTATATTGTGTTAATGAGCCGTTAAACAACATTCCATTCAATACTGTCTGTATAAATATGCCTTAATGTCTGAATGGCACACATATAATTTGTATATCTCTCTATATATTGCTGAAGTTTGCTGTTGTACATACCATTGCTTGTCAGCTTGCCTGTACAATAATACCATTTTCCCTGTGTGACTGGAGTAGAAAAAATGGAGAAATGGAATATACTCGCACAGACTTTGTGTACCAGTGTATAGATGTCCTAAATTCAGTTTCTACGTGCAGACTAATAATCCTTGGCTAGGTTATTGTCTATTGCCTACATCTATATGTACAGTATTTGGCTTTCTATCTGTCATTTTTGTTAAAACATAGTCAGATTAACTGGATCTCCCGCTTATCTATCTTCCTTACCGCCTTACTATATGTACAGGTATCACGCGCAGTTTTTACATATATAGGAATATTGATTGGCTTCCCTATTGTCTTACTATAATTCTTTTTACATTCATTTGAAATATATAAGGATGGCGTTTTTACAGGATGTGTCGTGGTCCATATGATTAGTATTGCTATATGGTGTGTATTGGTTTTCTTTCTTGCTGTCGAAATATTGTCAATGCAATGTTGACATTTATATGTATAGTGTTTGACACCCACGCGTTTTATCTTACTGGGTGTCTTACAAGCAGCTTGTAGCTTTTTGTTTTCATTACTGTCTTACTGTCTGTCTTTAATACTGTTTATATGTCCATCTGTCCACCCTTTATTTGTCTCGCAGACAGTTTCTATGTCTATGTATCTATTATTTGGATACATATGTATTTCTAACTGTCTGACTTTACTCAGAGCCAGTATATAGCCTGAGCAAGGTCAATGCATTATTGGTCGCTCGTCAATATATTGGATTGTAGATACACCGTAATCATCATAGCTTTTCAAATCTGAATAAATGTGTATGCTTGTCTTGTTGGCCTTACTGAACTACTAGCTGTCTCACAGATTTATCTAAGTCTATGTCGTCTACACCTTGGCTTCTTTAATATCTTTCAGTCTTTATGACAGTTTCTATCTTCATATGTCTGCTCGTTGGCATCTATACTGACTTACTGACTATCTCAAGGAAGTTTCTTTGTCCACATGTCTACTCTCTGGCTTCCTTACTATCTGACATCTCTGTCCACTAGTCCAGTATTTCGATTCCCGCTGTATGACAGGCTGTTTCACAGGGATGATCTAGGCCGACCAAGTTACTTGCATTAAAGTGTCAAAGCTCTATGTAGTTCAGCCATATATTCTGAAAGAAATAAAGTTTAACAATCCATTATGCACATCTAGCTTAAATAAATGTAATGTTATCTTATATTGTGAAGTATTTTAAATCATCGGCATGCCTTAGGATGATCTTCTTTTTCACTTACTTTTTGTATTCCGATGTTATCTCCCATTTAGTTAAAACATACTATTTCACATCTAAAAAGCACAAATAAGGTAGAGAGAAAGATTAAACATTACAAAATAACTGTTATGGGTCTCAAGTTATAGAAACCGCTAAATCAACCTTCAATTTCCTTGCCATTATAAAGATATTGGGAACCAAAGTTACCATTTGTGAAATTACCTCCCTTTACATTGAAATAAAAGCGATGTAGATTACCACATATTGCTATTTGTATGCAAGTTATATACACATATCCTAGAATCTGGTCAACGGGCTTTATATAACGAAAGGAAAAAGAAACGCATAATTTAACAGTTGCCTTTACTGCACTATTATATACACCTAAATCCACGTCATATTCCAGATAGATTTCAACTTGTTTTGTACAAAATGGGGCTAGAACTAATTACAGAAAGGACAACTCTGTCATTTAGTAGACCTTTTAATCAAAGTGTACTTTGTTATGACGAAATTCATAAATATTGAAATTTCGCTTGAAAAAGTCAAGCCATTTCAGTATTGAGTTTAATGTGTTAGAGATTGCAACGTTTAAAGCCCAAGTTTGCTCACCTGCTTGAGCCAAATGCACATTCTGTCGATAATGACACTTTAAAGGGTTAACCATTTTTGTGTTCGGTGCTGTTAAAACATTCTTTCCGAAAGGACAGGCCTAATGTCGCCCTGTACCATTTGATTATCAGTAGCATATTAAACATACAATATATTGCGGAAATACCCATAATACGTTTCTTTTTCTTTTCAGTATATGTTATCTACTTGCTAAACTTGTTTTATCAGTATATTGTTTTTGTGGATGAAATCGTAATGACTTGTTACTCTAGCAGTGTGGTCTGGTGTTATCTTGCTGTAAGAACGTGATGTCGGTATGATTTCCTAGGAACAGAAAAGCGGTTGCACATAACCGGTACTAAGATGTGTGACATTTGTTGTCTACTCGCCTGACTTCATTTGCAAATTTTCGTATTATATTGTTATTACCTAGTCTTCGGTATTATTTCAGTGTGTCCACATTTGTCCGATGTTGATCATGGAACCATACACTACAGCGGTTTAAGCCCCTCTGACAGTTTATTGCCAGATGCTGCTTCAGTTTATTTTGCTTGTGATGCTGGATACCAACCGTCAGATGCGGCGATCCTAAAAGCGGACTGTGTTGGTGATTTTCAAACTGCTGCATGGGATGCTCCTCTCGGAACGTGTGATCCAGATTCTGGTAAATTCAATATAATTATTTCCCTGAAATACATGTCATTTTTAGCTGTCGTAGTTTTGGAACGGATCTATGTTTTCTTTCGGTTGTTTTTATATTATTGCAATAATAATTTTCCCCGTGGGTTTAAAATTTAGCACCAATCCCCATGTAAATTATCAATTATATATAAAACATAATTGCGGTTTTAGAAAGCATACTCTGCCTTTAAATAGTGGGGTAGATTTTTGCAATTTTGTTTTCAATGTTAGGAATTTTGTCTCTTTATACATGTAAGACGATCACATGGTTGGTAATTACTAGCACACTAATTGTAAAACGGTACCTGTCTTTCAACCTTGGCATAACTTAAACTTTCTCCGGACATATTCTGGACCGAATGATGACGTCTACCTTGTCGTACCCTGAACATTTTCTTCTCTATGGCTTCTGCCAAGTCATTGAGTACTTGCTTTGTCGCTTTCTAGGCTTTTCTTTACATGATCACCCATGTGTTTTAATGCTATTGCCTATTAATTCTGCCTTGTTATATTTATTAAGACTGTCCCATTTATTTGGATGTCAATAGGGTAAGAGTGGGGTTTGGTGCTCCTGGTTTAAACCACAACGTCTTTTTTTGCCGCATGCCGTTCCAAGGCGGTATACCTATTGTCAACCCATACCTTGCCTTGTAGTCATCTTTGTAATTATTGTTTTTTTCTTTGCGTTGTTTTGGTTGACTGTGGTCCATGAATGCTGCATTTTACATTTACTTCTTGTGAAATAGGCATTGTGTTAATCAATAATTTGACCATTCAGGCTGAGCCTATTTCCCCACTACATGCAACATTGTCTTTTACACGTATATTCTCTATTGCAGTATGCCCAGAAGGGTGGATGCTATTCAGAAGCAAATGCTACTTACTAGGCGACGAAGATACGACCAAGGATGGAGCTGCGGTATTTAATCATTTTGATACTATATCTAGCTGTGAACTATGAACTTTGTTAGCCATAAAATACAATTTAAATGTTTATAGACACAACAGTCACGCAAATTCCGTGTCCGGTTTATTTACTTATACATTACTTTAGGTAATAGGATGAGACGTAATGTATGGATGCATGATCAATATACGTTAAATGCGGGAATTCGTAATGCATGTAGCAATCTTAATAACGATATTTATACAAATCAGTTACGACCATTGCCAAATTGCGACTACGTACATGTAATAGAAGATGCAGAATTTAATTTGTTTAATTGTAATGTATTTCACATACTAGTTACTCTACTATTTCAATCCACTCGACGGTTTCATCCGCTAAGTGTACATTTGGTCAAGAACAACTCTCAGATGTAGAAAATGCATTAATTGTTAATGCTTTCCGAAATACATTAATTTAGCAAAACCAAGCGATTTACACACTAGCACATTATACCAAGTTCTTACAAAGGGCGTATACTGATTTGATGCACTGTACTGAATGTATATAATCTCTCTTTCTGCTCTAACGACCTTGCGTCTTCCTATCTCTTCTAGGTATACCATATTTGACAACAACACATGTAACTGATCTCAGGTGCATTCAAGTATATGTTGATTGTTAAACCAACAATGTGTATATATACTATGTAACTACTTGCTTAGCCATTTACATTTGTGCAATATATAGAGTTTAATTAACATTGTGGAAGTGATACGGGAAATAATTCCCGAATGAGAAAGATTCTTGCGATATAGAAACGAGTGCGTTTTCGCACGAGTTTCTATATCGCAAGAATATTTCTCACGAGTGAATTATTTTCCGTATCACGACAAAAATGTTAATTAAACTATATAATATATATTCTGTGATGAATTTCTTTCCAATCGTCTTTTAACACAAGTATTCCTTCTTCTGTCACTCCTTTGGCGACAGCGCGGAGTAATATTATGACGTCAATTCGTGACGTAATATCGTGATGTCTATCGTTTAGTTCATAACATTTGGCTACTGTGCTATCTTGCGCACTAGGCGAGATAGCACAGTAGAGGAAGGGATATGTTATAGATTTTCTCAAACTGGGAAATTTCTATAATTCATCACAGAATATATAATATATTGTATTTGGAATGGCCGTAACTAATGTTGTTAGAAATTCTGGCCCAACCCGTTTGCGTATTATGTGACAATAAAATATGTTTAAATCATACACGTTGTATCGGTGTCTATAATCATACACGTTGTATCGGTGTCTATAATCATACACGTTGTATCGGTGACTATAATCATACACGTTGTATCGGTGTCTATAATCATACACGTTGTATCGGTGTCTATAATCATACACGTTGTATCGGTGTCTATAATCATACACGTTGTATCGGTGTCTATAATCATACACGTTGTATCGGTGTCTATAATCATACACGTTGTATCGGTGTCTATATCACGGAGTATATGATTAAGTTCAAGCTAATGAGATGAATCGTGTTTACAGGAAGTGTGTCGTACACCTATATAGAAGTCGTTCAATTGGGTCATTTTGCTTGACTACATCTTACACACTTGCGCTTGTTTTAAGAAAGAGTTGAACATGAAGGAAATTGTTCTTCTCTGATCATCAAAGTGTTGGAAAGGCCATGATAATTAACCCTTATCCCACTAAGCACGATTATAGTAGCCTTTGCGTCCATTGTAAACGTAGATCAGCCTGCGAGTAACCAAATATCCGGCTGCTGATCAGTCATTTTGCACAAAACACCCATTTGTCTTATGAATGGAATGGTCTTAATTCAAAGAAAGAACAGTCCATTATATATATATATATGTAGCGGGTTAAGTGTTATCGTCGATACAAAAGTCAAACAGGAAATATATCATTCACAGATCTCAGTCTTCTAACATTCAACGCACGCAACACCATTACCTTAATACCGGATGACCCAGTTATACAGATATAGCAGACAAGCGTTACAGATATACCAAATGAACCAGTCATATACGATATAGCAGATAACCATGACATCAATTACAGTCAGATTAGTGTTCTTGTGTCCACCAAGTCATATTAGATATAGCAGAGAATCATGACATCAATTACAGTCTGATTAGTGTTCTTGTATCCTCCCAGTCATATTAGAAATAGCAGATAATCATGACATCAGTTACAGTCAGATTAGTGTTCTTGTGTCCTGCCAGTCATATTAGATATAGCAGATAATCATGACATCAATTACAGTCAGATTAATGTTCTTGTGTCCTCGTGATACTCGTATTTATACAGGTGTATAATGTGTCAATGTCCTTACAGTTTTTCTATATCATGAACAAGAATAACAGTGTAACATGAACAAGAAAAAATAGTGTAACATGAACAAGAAATATAGTGTAACATGAACAAGAAAAATAGTGTATCATGAACAAAAGAAAAATAGTGTATCACGAACAAGAAGAATAGTGTAACATGAACTAGAAATATAGTGAATAAGCACATTGACTTAATTAAATTATAGTGATTGTGAATTGCTTATTTGTTACACTAGGTCAATGTGTTTTTCAGGCTTACTGCACAAGCCTAAATGCCACGATTTTGGTTTTGGAGACATCAGAAGAAAATGAATTTGTGAAAGGCAAAATAAGAGCCACAGGTGAGTTGGTTGAAGGAAAGAATATCATTTTATATGATTTTCTTATTTAACTATTAGTTTTACTGAATGCTTAAATTTAGAATCATTTTCAAGTTCACAATTAAACCTTTATTAAACATTTTACTAAAAGGAAATACGAAATCAAACATATTATACAAATCGTAAATGGAAAAGAAATGAATATAACATAAAAATAAAATTCAAAATAAATGGAAAAGTATTTTTGGAGAAATTAGTTGGGAAAGTATTTATTCGCAAGCTTTTAAGTCGACAGCTGATACAAAATTACATGCTTTTCATTATACATATGTAATACCAATATTACCTACAAACAGTTTCCTGTTTAAATGTCATATAGTTAATTCAAGTTTATGTGACTTGTGTAGCATTACAATGATCCATATGTTCTGGGGATGCCCAGTTACTCGTAGATTCTGGTCGAACGTACAAACATTTATAAAGAAAAGGGGAATCCAAATTAATCTTGACTACAAGAAAGTATTATTTGGAATCAGGGAAAATACTTATAAAATAGCATAGGGACATTTATTATTATGATATTGGCAACATATTTTATTTTGTCATGCAAATACAAGAAAACCATCCCTAATTTCAATGCCTTGAAAACACTCTGACGTTAACTAGAAATGTTTATCTCAAAATAATCAAACATATATTTATAATGAGAAGGATGGAGATACCTTTTGATAGTGATACTGAATCAATTGTGCAAGTGTGTATGCCTTTTTTAAATGCATCAAGTAGAAAACACAATATCAGTACATCTGTTAAGACAGAATCTATATGTTTCTTTGCTGATAACTTCTATATCTTCTCATTTTAATACTTTAAAACGCTTTCTTCCCCCTTCCCCTTCTACTCGTTTTCCCCAATTTTGGTAAATAGTTAATTATAGTATACAGTAATGGATTGTAATGTTGTGTACTATGTTTAGGTATTGTGAAAAATGAAAAATAAAAAATAATAAAACGAACAGCATTTACACGAGTATGCCCACTTTATCCAAAGCGAAGTTGCTAATTTGGTTGATTGTGTTCTGTAAGAGCTACATTTTCTTTTCGACCTTTATACCTACTTGTATTGTTGTGCTATGCAATTATGGGGCTTGCAAGGACATGCGCAGAAACTGGGCTGTGTTTGCATTTGAATAACCAAGTTCATGCCCTTAAAGGTTTATTCGCGTGTTGCTCTGGCTTCTGCCAAGTCATTGAGAACTTTGGCTTTGTATGCATTGCTGTCCTTAAAGGTTTATTCACGAGCTGCTCTGGCTTCTGCCAAGTCATTGAGAAATTTGGCTTTGTATGCATTATATGCATTGCTGTTAAACTCATAAAACATGATGATATTGTTTTACATTTGTATTGCCTAGTAATGTCTAGTTTGTTAGAGGTTATAGGCTGGCAGAGATTTTGTTATTTATACTGTCCCGTATTATTGGGATTATTGGGACGGACATATGGTAACAGTGATGTGGGATGCTTACTAGAAGCTGGGTTAAACCAAACATGTTTGCCACTGACCGTTACAAGGCATACCCATATTGTCAACACGTGTATGTTTCTGGTGTTGTATACATTGTATTTCCATTATTATGTACGTCTGTTTTGTGTAGTTGTTTTTAGTTGGTTGTGTTATGTGAATGCCTAATTTCCTGTGCGAATTGTGTACCAAGTTTTAGGAAATAAAGCCCTAAGTGTTACAGAGTTGTTCTATACTATATAGGTATATAGTATACTAGTATACGTAATCATCTCCTACACTGTATAGGTATATAGTATACTAGTATACGTAATCATCTCCTACACTATATAGGTATATAGTATACTAGTATACGTAATCATCTCCTACACTATATAGGTATATAGTATACTAGTATACGTAATCATCTCCTACACTATATAGGTATATAGTATACTAGTATACGTGATCATCTCCATGTATATATAGGTATATTATATACTAGTATACGTGATCATCTCCTACACTGTATAGGTATATAGTATACTAGTATACGTGATCATCTCCGTGTATATAGGTATATAGTATACTAGTATACGTGATCATCTCCGTGCATATACAGAGTTGTTCTTTACACTATATAGGTTTATAGTATACTAGTATACGTGATCATCTCCGTGCATTTGTATTTCCGATTAATGTTGCTTGGTTTGTAAGATATTATTTACACTGTTCTTTTTCACTGGGATGACAATATGTTAAATGAATTGTAGTGCATAATAGAACCTGTTTTAAACCAAGCGATCTTGGTACCACTGGCCGTTCCAGGTTGGTACTAACCACGAATGTTTGTGTCTGATATTTTTCCTCCATTCGTCCTTGACATTATTGCTGATTGTTGTGGATGCGTGGTTTGCTGGAGTAGTACAGTTCTTTTTCAACTTTTGTATTACACTAGCTTTAGTTTAGTGCAGTGTGGCGGCTGTAAAAAATCTCCCCCTGCTTCGAATCAGTAGTGTTATTTTTTACTGGTCCTTTGGGACCAGCGAGCCCAATATAGGTGGTTTGGAAGTAGAATACCGCTTAAGCCGGTACTAGGGGGCGTGAGGGGTGTTGCTTCTTACATTACTTCTCATCAACAGACTCAATAAAACTGAGTCTGCTGCTTTATTCTCTTAATTGTGTTTGTTGCTCCCACGGGATCACCTTTATCATTATTTATTTACTTTCACCTTAGTCCCAAATGACGTCACTGCAGGCATATAAATCGCATAAACGGCTTAAGTACTCCTGAGTGTGTCCTATAACTAATGCAACTCCTGGCAAAATTCAAGACGATAGCCTGCGTTCTATTGTCCATGCTTTCAGAAGTGTGAACGGACAAACAAATCAAATACCAATAACTATTAATCATAATAATCGATAAAGAACACAGGATAGCCCGATAAGTGAATTATGTATAATTATGTAGTTGTGGTTAATTCATTTATTGGTTATAACAGTATCATGGAACAATTTCGATAGTACGGAGTATGTGCTCTGACAATTTATACACCCACTTCCAGGTAAATACAAATCAACTACATCTCCCGTGTTCTCTATATCTTGGAGACTTCGAACCGTTTTCAACTTTTAATGCTCCCAAAGGAGAATAATGAAACAAAATCATGAATCCCAAAGTAGTATTATAAATGCAGCCGCGTACTCTGATATTATATATGTTAAGCACAATAAATGCCAAGTTCTACACAATTAAAATTGGAAAAGGTGGGTTTATCATTGTGGTAATAAGACAACTGGTACATGAATGAGATCAACAACTTTATAACGCTAAGAAAGTATACTCAACATGTTATGTTATTTGTTATGTAATATGTACAGTTAGTTTAACGTATTCATAGATCTGCTTTTGTCATTTGATTCTGAGAATACGTATATTATAAAAAGAAATCATATTCAAAACGCAGCGAATCGGTTTACATGCCGTCATAGTTAACGTTCTTTGGTGCGTATTCCACTACAGAGAGCGCTGTTAGTGTTCGTTGCTGCCAAGGATCCCCTTTTCAGTATTTATTGACATTCACACTAGCGTGTGTTTAGTGCTGTAAAAATTCGCCCCGATTACAAATCAGTAGTGTTATTACTTACTGGTCCTTTGGGATCATCAAGCCCAATATTTCGCTTAAACCGGTGCTAGGAGGCGTGATAGGTGTTGCACTTTAAATTACCCCTCTTGAACAGACTCAATAAAACCGATTCTGCTACATTTATCGCTTGTTTGTGTTTGTTGTTACCAGTATTTATTTACCTGAGTTTTTATGAACGTTGGCAATTTAATTAAAACTACAGTGTAAACAAAAGAATTGTCGACATTTAAAAACATAGATGGAGATGCTAATCTATTACTATAGAAGGTAACTGTCATTTGTGTCATATATTGTTGTGACATCCATATGCGCATCTTGTTTTTTTTGTTTTTACGCTATTGAGTCATCTCAAACATCTCCACAAATCCCGTAGCATGTTCAAATAAGAATGCATCATAAGTGACGTCATATACGACATAATTAATCAACGCTTTTCGCAATATGTTCCTTTTTAGGATAAGTCTTCCGAGTCATCACAATACTGATCTAAGTCTTACAAGTTCACATCAAAATATCAAAATTATAGAAAGAGGCATGACTATTTCGTTTAAGGTTTAACTTTCCCAATGTGTGTATTTATTATATGTTTTATATCCGCAGGAGTAGTCGATCATCATTACTGGATAGGCATAACGGATATGGACGAACTTAATGTTTGGAAAAGTCCAACAGGTGACATCGAAACGTTTTCCGACTGGGCACCCAAGCCGACAAATCAACCAAATGGTAACGGAGACTCTAACATCCAACCATGTGTCATCTTTTGGTACGATTCTGTGCCTTTCAACTATCTTTGGGCCGATGTACCGTGTAACTTTCCAGATACTCGACCGGTATGCGAGCGTCCAGTTTAGAGACAAACATGTGCGGTTGACCCATTGAAAAAATATAATTCACTCGATACTTGTTAGATAAATCGTATTTTATCGAGACTGTGTTCTAAACATTAAGGTGGAAACATATATTCTCGACAAAGGATAATTATAAATAAAATAAAATATAAGCCCTGAAAGTATTTTTAAAATAATAACTGTATAAAAATATTTCAGATTCCATCTTGAAATTAAACATCTTTCTTTACGATGCTTAGTGTTGTAATTCTTTTATGAATATAATGACTTTTAAATAAGGAGCATTTTCTCCTCAATGAAACCAGTCAATGCGTGTGATTTAATGAAACCAGTCAATGCGTGTGATTTAATGAAACCAGTCAATGCGTGTGATTTAATAAAACCAGTCAATGCGTGTGATTTAATGAAATCAGTCAATGCGTGTGATTTAATGAAACCAGTCAATGCTTGTGATTTAATGAAACCAGTCAATGCGTGTGATTTAATGAAACCAGTCAATGCGTGTGATTTAATGAAACCAGTCTGTGCGTGTGATTTAATGAAACCAGTCAATGCGTGTGATTTAATAAGAAAATGAAGATGCAAATGTACCGTGTATTCAATAAAGACATTTAAAGGTACAGAGAAAAAATCCAAAGTGTGTATGGCTGACCAATTGTTCAGGGCGCTTGTTTCAGCCAAAGGTTTTCGACAATAAAATGAGCAATTGTATAAATATGTAAATAAGTCATAATCATTCGAACTTGAATTTTTTGTGGTCAATAACAATACCTTGTTTTCAAAATCCTTAGTTGATAAATAAATATTTTACAGCCAAAATGCTTCTTGGTGTGGCTTTTTCTATGTAAATTCCCTTTTGCTGGGGCAATAGAAAATTAAAAAATCTCAAATAACTTCAGTTTGCCCTAAAATTGTACTATCAAACTTTCAGAGTGTCTTAATTTACCTTTATCCAATACAATGACACCATGTTTGGATACAAATTCTAAAATAAACTTATTTTTCAAATATTTGATGCAGCAAAATTTTGCATTGAAAATGCCCTATCTAAAACATGTTTTGCATGTGAAATGTTTATTTCTTTAACCTATTTTCAGAAGTAAGGTATTTTTACTTACCACTAAACATTTCTGTTTCACTGATTTACATTTTATTTAGGTACTGGTTGAATTTTGTCTTAAAGGTAAAAAGAAACTCTTGCTGAAAGAAGCGCCCGGACAATATGTACTTGTATACTTTTCCGTCCCACCAATGTGTTTACTAAAATATACTGATTCAAACAAGTTCAGAAGGTAAAGAACAAGCTATGTGTAGCCGTCGTCATGAACAGTGTTATTAACACAATTATCAAGTATATTAATGGACATTATTTTCAAACTTTATTTGCCAACAAAAGTAAGCATAAAGTCGAATATGAAACTTTCCATTCATAAACACTGTCAACCAAAACCACTCATACAAAACAAACGACACTTACAAGGAATGTATGCGACACCACAAGCATAATTTGCAAACTGTTTTAATTTACTTGCACTACAGAAAGTTCAATCTTATTTCGATGTAAAGGGATATTAAAATTTCAAACTTGTTCCGCAATTTCATAAAAAGCTATTGTTGCCTCCTATAACCTGTTTTAAACGCACAGCGGCCTTTTTTGCCACTGACCGTTACAAAGCGGTAGCTCTATTGACAACCCTTTTGTGTTTGTGTCGTCATATGCCTTTAATCCTTATTAACATTGCCATTCATGTTTGTCATTTTGCGTGTTTTGGGGTTTACTGTGTTTTGTGAAAGCTACATATCCCGTTCGACTTTAATACTTATTTGTATTAAAAACTAGTTGGTGCGGTTTTCTGGTTTGCTTCGGAGAAGAATATTAATTATAGAATTACAAAGGCCAATAACTCTACTGTCGAGTTCGATATTTTGTCACAGACACGTTGTTACTGTCAATAAATACTGAAAATGGATCCCTTGAAAACAACGGACACAAACACGAGATAAAGGTAGCAAACTCGGTTTTATTGAGTCTGTTCATGAGGGGCAATGTAAAATGCAAAACCTCTCAGGCCTCCTAGCACAGACTTCAGCGATATTACTACTTTAAAACCACAAGGATTGGGCTTGATGATCCCAAAGGACCAGTAAGTAATAACTCTACTGATTTGTAGTCGGGCGAATTTTTACGGAAGCTAAACAGTAGCAGACTCGTTTTTATTAAGTCTGTTGATGAAGGGTAATATAAGTGCAACATCTCTCCCGCCTCCTAGCACGGCTTAAGCGATATTGTACTTTAAATAAATACTGAAAAGGTGATCCCTTGGAAGCAACAAACACAAACGAAAAGTAGCTGACTCGGTTCATCGTTAAAGCCACAAAGATTAGTTTTTATGATCCCAAAGGACCAGTAAGTAATAACACTACTGATTTGTAGTCGGGGCGACTTTTTACGACCGCCAAACAGCACTGAACACACATTAGTGTGAATGTCAAATATTCAAAGTGAATACTGCAAAGTGAATCCTTTGGAAGCAACACACGCAAACAAGCAAGAGAAAAAAGTAGCAGACTCGGTTGTATTGAGCCTGTTAATGAGGGGTAATGTAAGTGCAACATCTCTCCCGCCTCCTAGCACGGATTAGGCGATATTGTACTTTAAATAAATACTGAAAAGGTGATCCCTTGGAAGCAACAAACACAAACGAAAGTAGCTGACTCGGTTCATCGTTAAAGCCACAAATTTAGATTTTATGATCCCAAAGGACCAGTAAGTAATAACACTACTGATTTGTAGTCGGGGCGACTTTTTACGACCGCCAAACAGCACTGAACACACATTAGTGTGAATGTCAATAAATACTGTAAAGTGGATCCTTTGGAAGCAACACACGCAAACAAGCAAGAGAAAAATGTAGCAGACTCGGTTGTATTGAGTCTGTTAATGAGGGGTAATATAAAATGCAACACCTCTCACTCCTCCTAGCACCGGCTTAATCGATATTCTACTTAAAAGTCACAAGAAAAAGAAATATAAAACAATCGGACAGGGAAAGTAGCATTCAAGGAGGACCGTCAACCACAAAACACAGAAACAAACATGGAAACAGACAAACATGAAGGCAAAAGTAATAATAAAAGTAAACGACATCACGAACACAAATGGGTTGACAATAGGGCTACCGCCTTGGAACGGTCAGTGGCAAAGTAGGCCACTGGGGGTTTAAACCGGTTCTAGGGTGCACCAAACCTCACACTTACCCTACAGTCATCCCATTAAAACAGGACAGTGTAAATAAAGAAGTCCCCGCCATGATCTAATCTCTAACCAACAAGGCAGCATCAATAGGCAATATAAGTAAAACACAAATATGCTCGTGTAAATATAATACAAAACACAATAGCCTAGAAAGCCACAATGAAGGTACTCAATGACTTGGCAAAAGCCATAGCAACAAGAGAATACACCATTAAGGGCACGACAAGAAGAATCATAGGCAAAAATCAAACGCCACCGTCCCAATGGGCTTTAGGTAGGAGTCATCAAAGGGTCCACCGCCTGTCCGGTCATCGTACAATTAATGAGGAAAGCATAGTGGAGAACTGTAAAAGGGTCTACCACCAAGCATGCAGTACGTTGCAAAATGATAGGGTCATAACCTCTTTTGATAAACTTTTTAACAAGTTTAACAAAGATAGTATGCAAGTGATCATGACCAAGAATCTTACGAAGTTTATAAATCACATCACCATAGAAGTCAGGTTGTGATAGCCCTTGTCGCAGAAGAGTCCTTAAATTACTTTCATATTTGGAAAGAAGATTAGGGTTACGATAATAAAATGTTGTAAAGGTTTTACGAAGTTTATGGTAACGGTAACCCCGATTGAGTAGCTTTTGAGTTATACAAGGATTACGAATGTTAAAGCCCTCAACTCGAGTAAAGCTCTTGAAAAACGAATAAGTTTAGACACATACACCCCATAAGAAGTTGCTCTGGGAACATTCCCATCCAAGTGGGGATAATTAACAATGTCAAAATTAAAATCATCTCTCTTGTAATAGAATTTGCTAATTATTTCACCATTTTCAATCGAGAGATCTAAATCAAGAAAAGAAGCGTTATTATCAGATAGATTACCTTTGTTAAGCTGAAGTTCTTTAAGATAAATATTATTAACAAAGAATCTGAAACAAAATGACAATATTGCGGATATAATAAACACATCACATGTTTTGTGTTGGAAAACAGTTCATTGCACAAGGCTGTGGTTTCCTTTTGAACAACCGTTCATTGTGCATGTGTTTGTGACGGACAACTGTTCATTGACACGTCTTTGTGTAGGGCAATTGTCTATTTAATATGGTCATTGTTCCTGTGTTTGTTTTGA
Organism: Cyrtodaria siliqua; assembly: GCA_037043455.1. Classification (NCBI taxonomy): domain Eukaryota; kingdom Metazoa; phylum Mollusca; class Bivalvia; order Adapedonta; family Hiatellidae; genus Cyrtodaria; species Cyrtodaria siliqua. The sequence continues at coordinate 8,333 of JAWPHD010010191.1, read as the reverse complement.
ACTAATGTTCCTTCGCTGCACATGATTATACCCTCGCAAAGTGGGGGTATACTGGAATCACCTTGTCTGTCCGTCTGTCCGTAGATGTAATTCCTTTCCGGGCTATTTCACAATAGCTCCTTCTTAGAATTTCGCGAAACTTGCTAGTAAGTATCAATATCAAGTGGACATGCACATACTATCAGGACGTTCCGGTTTGATATTTTGCCACTGAGTTATGGCCCTTTTTATTTCTAATATATACATAAAAAATATATATATATATAATACGAAATTATTATCCGGGCTATTTCTCTAAAACTCCTTCTTAGAATTCAGTGGAACACGCTAGGAAGTATCAATATCAAGTGAAGATGTGCATACTGTCATCACGTTCCTGTTCAATAATGTTCCACTGAGTTATGGCCCTTGGTATTTTAATGCATTTCATACTTGGTAGTGAAATGGAAAATTCTTGTCCGCGCTGTTTCACTAAAACTCCTTGTATCAATATCAAGTGGAGATGCGCATATTGTCGTGACGTTTCGATAATTTTCCAATCAGTTAAGCATCAATATCAAGTGGAGATGGCCCTTTGTATTTCTAATTCATTTCATACGCGGTAGTGAAATAGAAAATGCTTGTCCGGGATTTTTCTCTGTAATAAATGTCTATATATCTTATAGGATCAAAGTCTTGTATGTTTACACCCCCATCCCCCCCCCCCCCCATCCAAACAAAAAAACGTATTGCCAGCGGGGTGTATTTGTCCGCCTCCGTCGACAGTTCTAGTTTATTTTGTGTTGGACAACTGTTCATTACACATTTGTTTGTATTGGACAACTGTTTAGTTTGCATGAGTTTGTGTGGGGTAGTCATGTTACAAGTGTTGTCATAAATTGGAGTGGCATTGATTGAAAAACAAGCCCAAAGCATAGGGCTTAACAACTGGGCTGCCGGTAAGCACAATGACCAGTATGGCAAGCCCTTACAGTAGAAAGTATTAAGCAATAAAACAAATTCAATATTACACTATAAAGGACATATATACATGAGTATCAAATTAAATGTTCATTATGAAATCACCTTTCCTGATAAGCATTTAACAAGTATTGAAAGCACGGTAAATAGTAATTGAATGGGGGTTTTAAGGCGCACCAACACATGAAAATGTTATTAGCGCCTAACAGGCATGAACATGCCAGGCTCATCTTCCATGTACATCGAGATAAAATATGGAAAATGGGCCCAGAACCTTCTTACCCTGAACTGCAGAGTTGCTGCAAATTCTATCGTAGAAACTCCATTTACGCTGGAGCCACGTTATTGTTTTCCTGCCACTACTCTTTTGATGCGAGCGAGATAACACCTGAAACAATGCAGGGATCATGATGAAGAACTTTAATGAACATGAACAAAAATGATAAGATGAACATGAATTTAGGGGGATTCTACCCCTCTGCCTACCCCTCCAAAGGAATCTGCAGTGGCCCTATTCTTTGCCCCGTGACCAAACGGGGGCCCCCGGGAACCACACGGGGCGGTAAATAGTAAAGCATAATTACAAGTGTACCGATTTCAATAACTTCAAATGTTTTAACAATTCGTACGGACAGCACATTTGTATATAATTTATTTATCTTTGGATTACAATTCAGTTTCTTGGTTTACAGGAGCTGAATAAAGTTAAACTGAACTTATACGTCCTTCTTTCACACTTTTGCTGCCCACCGATAATTAAACACGACAACATTTAAGGACATCTAATAGTTGTGATCCCACAGTTTCATCACTCGACAATGCAGGTGCACTTCAAGTCCATGCCACACCAGTAATTGTTGACTAGGTAAGTCGATCCAGATGAAGACATCAAATGAAAATATATAACTCACAAAAGGAAACAGAATCTTGCATCATAAAACACTATCTTTTGAATACAATTATTGTCAGATAATGAACTATTTTAATTCACTTATTATACTTATACAAATTGACGACACTATTATCTATTTAAGTCAATGATACTGTGGGCTGGGAGGGAAGGAATTTAAGTTTTAAAATGTAATCTCTATGCAACTCTTACCAATTTGATACAGGACAAATTCAGAGGAACTTGGCGGTGTAAATGTACAAACAACTGCACCGTGAACATTACTCAGTAAACGAAACCCAAATACGTGTCCTCCAACCTTGAATATAATATAGATTATAGTCAGTATTATAGGAGAGCACTGTAATAACAACACATAACAAAGTTATTTTGGACAATTCTCGCCGGGCGCAGCCCGGCGTCGAAGTTGTCCACTAGTAATCACTTTTTCGGTTATGGCGGCGATTACCGTAAAAAGTCAAAAAAATCCACAAAGTAAACTTTCGCGAAAGTCGTGAAAACAATACGGACGAGCGAAGCTCGACAAACGAGCCAAAGGGCTTCGCGCAAAGCGCGAAATTAAACAACACACATTTACATTATCACTACGCTTCGCGCAGCGAAGCCCCAAATTATTCATATTTACGACAATATGTCGACCGCGTTTTTCATGTTCAGAGTTTACATCGTCCGGCCTGCTTCATATTTTTCAGAACGGCGTACTGTATGGTTCTCGCATTCAGACTTGCATCAACATATAAAGCGTATTAATGTAAATTTCTTACTTTTTTCTTGCGAGAAGCAGCATGTGACGTCAAGACTTGAGTATGGGTAACTGGTGCATCAGCGACTGACGTTAAACATGACGTCATGCGATATGTTAAACATGACGTCATGCGATATTGTAAACATGACGTCAACGGTCATGTGTGGGTGAACATGTGCTAATTGCTTTGGTCTACAATGTTTGCCAGTCTGGCAATGGGGAAGGGGATGTGAGTATTTTCAGATACACATCTGTGACAGTTTACTTACCTAATTAATGCATTCTAAAATGAAGTAAAAAGTCCGGTGGCCTATGCTGTCATTTGGGCCTAGCTATGTTACTGTTCATGTAGTCCGGAGTAAACTTATGTAATTAATGATAAATTAATAATTACAAAGTATTGGGCTTCGCCCGAAGCGAAGCCCCGAACATTAAATAAAACAATAATATTTTGGTAAGCTTCGCGAAGCGAAGCCCACAGGCCATGATTCGTCCTGTTCCTCAATTTCGTACCTGACCTTAGTTGACAATTCGCACGAAGCGAGACCCCGAACTTTAAAAAAAATCATAGATCACATACTGCCATAAGCTTCGAGAAGCGGAGCCCCAAATCGCTTACAAATTCATATGTTATAACAATTTGATGACAGTGTGGTAAACATGGTGAAATGGTGCTGTAAATGCCAAAATAATGCCGAGCGCAGCGAGGTGTATAACAACAATGTAACAAGATGTGTGTATCTCACAAAAGGTTTAATTATTCCCCGTCATCCAAACACACACAAGATGATTGCGAGCGCAAACGAGCGTCTGGTCTCAATTTCATTAAAATGTTTAAAGTAATATTTTAAATACCGCTTCATAATTTATAAAGGGGCTGGCGTGGCCCTACAGACGACCGCTGAACTTGAAATCCGCCAAGCACGTTAGTTTAAAGAACTATATATAAGAATATATTCGTTATAGTATGTCAGGTTCCAGATTCCTGTGTGTGATCTCCTCTCTCGAATAACGAATATTGTGTTGATGAGTCATTAAACAACATTCAATCCATACCTTACAGATTGAATTGGCCTATCCCCAAATAACAAGGGCGAACCAGAGGCTATCATCCCACCCAAAACCATCACACACCTAAAATTCGACAAGCAATGTTAGCCTATGCTTGTCAGAATTTAAGGACCTCGCACGGGGTCATTATCATAGGATTTAGTAATTAAATGTTTTCAAAATGCACTAGAATTCACATTATGTCATGTAGAAAACAAAGAAACTTCGGTAAGAGTAAGGGTATGGGCCTATACACGTATCATTCCAGTCTCTCTCAGAGGCGGCTCTAAATAATCTATAATGTTTTGATAAGCCGTTAATGGCATTCATATTAAATTCTCTGATAATGATATGCATATAGAATATGACCACTCAAAATTAAATTATTGAAACATGAAATTAAAAAACACTTTAATTTGCAATGAAACAACAGGCCTAGATATATCCAGTGAATTAATAAGTGATTATTAGTTCACTGATATATCATATATTTAAATAAAAAATGACAACATATATAAATTATTCATCCAGTTTTATTAAACCAATATAAATAATTGTGAATTTCCCACTTCGCTGTACTCTCCTTCTCCCCTAGCTTGACCCCTGAAATATTAATATTATGTTCAGAATTGTCCATTATTTTTTCCAGCAGCTGTGCTGCAATTTCTTGTTAAACTTTATATTAATATAATTGGCAAATAAATTGGGCGGGGCATGGATTGAAAAAAAGCCCCAAGCATGGGATTTAACAATTGGCCTGCCTGCCGGTTAGCACAAAGTACGATTATGGCATGCAAAGTTAATATTCAAGCATAATTACAAGTGCACCGAAATCAATACATTTTGATGTTTTAAGACTTCGTGCGGACATCAATGTATACAAATTATGTTTAGATTATAATTCATTCTCTGGGTATGCAGGAGTTGAATAAAGTTAAACTGAAACGTATATATCCTTCCTTTCACACCTTCGCCGCCCGTCATATGGATGGGAGACCGAGCACTCCAAGTCATAGATTTTCCAGGCTCCCGTCCACTGCCAAAAAAGAAGGAACATTTTTTGGCAGCAGCGAACAGTGCATATCAAACCCAAGATATATGGTCTTTCAGTTGACATTTACAATCGAACATCAGTTATAATCAGTTGGATTTAGCAGATAAATCCGCAATTTTAATTGGTTAAATATGAAGTGTAACATGCGCATGTTACTCAGTTTCAGACCTTGAACTTTTAAAGTTTTCTGATTAAGTATGTATCCTTTCCTCTTGTTTCTTGTGCCATTGTTATTTCATTTCAGTCAGCAAAACATCTGATATACCTCTGTTTATTTGTGTATAATGTGCATATTTTCCCAACTGATTAACTTTTGTCTCATGGATAATCAAGTTTATTTCTATCTTAAAATTACTTTAACTGCATTTTACCTTTTACCTTCGATCGATTATATACTTTCGTAATCAGTCGCGAAGTAATTGATAATAGGTAAATAAGGATAAAAATATCGGACAGGGAAAGCAGCATTCAAGGACGACAGTCAACCACAAAACACAAAAACAAGCACGCAAACAGACAAACGAAAAGGCAAAATTAATAAAAAAATTGCAAACGACATCACAAACACAAAAGGGTTGACAATAGGGCTACCGCCTTGGAACGGTCAGTGGCAAAGTAGGCCACTGGGGGTTTAAACCGGTTCTAGGGTGCACCAAACCTCACACTTACTCTACTGTCATCCCATTAAAACAGGACAGTGTAAATAAAGAAATCCCCGCCATGATCTAAACTCTAACCAACAAGGCAGCATCAATAGGCAATATAAGTAAAACACAAATATGCTCGTGTAAATATAATACAAAAAAACAATAGCCTAGAAAGCCACAATGAAGGTACTCAATGACTTGGCAGAAGCCAGAGCAGTAAGAGAATACACCATTAAGGGCACGACAAGAAAGAACATGGACAAACATAGTCATTCAATCGGTACATGCCTATTTATAGGCCACAATTTCAATTTCAATTGATGCCGAAGCTCCACTGTTTTATCATCCATGATAAAAATACCAATTAATTGGCATAACGATCTATAACTATCTAAAGGCTAATCCATCCAAACACTCTTATGACTATAAACTAGGAACATGTACCCTTTTCAAGTAAATTAACCCACATTTAAAAGGTTAGCCGGAAAACTATGTCAACTCCTTATAAATAATAAATAAAGGAGATGTCACCGTGATTTGATGCTGACTACTTGAATGCAATTTACCACATTTATCACCTTCCTTTATGAAAAACCTAAGTTGACGTGTTTTTTTATGTGTTTTTTTATATATATCTACATATACATACACATATTTAAAAAAAAAACGTTTCTTTTTTGTGCCTGCAAAACAATCTTATTTGGATGTACTGTGTTCTGTAAAAGCTGCATTTCCTGCTCGACTTTTATACTTACTTTTACTTGGTTTATAATTGCCTCCCTTCATTTGGAGTAAATATGAAATTTACAGTTATATAATTGAATGTGATGAAGTGTTTTGTTCAAACACAATTTGTAACCTGTCCAGTCTGTGTTGTGCCTATACCTTTAGGACGCCGTATTGGTTATAAGAAGGAGGGACTATACATCTTAGAACCGCATACACACACACATTACAATTTGAAACCCAGCATAGAAGCTTTGTTTTGAATCGGACACAGCACAGACGTGGTTTTATAATTTAGTGACAATGCACAGAGCTGATTTAAAGTGCTTTGCATTGGACATCAATTTCAATGAACCGCTGGCCAAAATGCCTTGTAAAACATAAGGAGGATAACTAAAACTTCATCGATCAAATGGAATAGCGCTAAAATAAACCCGCGATCAATTAGAATATCCCCAAAATAAACCCACGATCAAATAGAATAGTCCAAAAATAAACACACGATCAAATAGAATAGCCCTAAAATAAACACACGATCAAATATCAAATAGAATAGCCCCAAAATAAACCGAAGATCAAATAGAATAGCCCCAAAACAAACCCAGGTTCAAATATACTAGCCCCAAAACAAACCCAGGTTCAAATAGAATAGCCCCCCAAAAACACAGGATCAAATAGAATAGCCATAAAATAACCCACGATTATATAGAATAGCCCCAAAATAAACCCACGATCAAATAGATTAGCCCCCAAAATAAACCCACGATCAAATAGAATATCCCTAAAATAAACCCACGATCAAAAAGAATATGCCCAAAATAAACCCACGATCATATAGAATAGCCCAAAAATAAACCCACGATCAAATAGAATAACCGCAAAATAAACCCACGATCAAATAGAATAGCCCCAAAATAAACCCACGATCAAATAGAATAGCCCTAAAATAAACCCACGATCAAATAGAATAGCCCGAAAATAAACCCACGATCAAACAGAATAGCCCCAAAATAAACCCATGATCAAATAGAATAGCCCCAAAATAAACCCACGATCAAACATGTCAAATAGAATAGCCCCAAAATAAACACACGATCAAATAGAATAGCCCTAAAATAAACCCACGATCAAATAGAATAGTCCAAAAATAAACCATATGAGAAGTATTTAAATTCTTTCAAGGTCTTGAAAATGTACACAACTTGTAAATAATTGTCAATGTATTAAACGCGAATGTATTGCAATTGTAGGGATATATTCCCAAACTCTACACGAAATAATTGAAATTCACAATGTTTTGAAATGCCGCTTTGTGGCTTAGGCTCATCTTGTATAACAGTTAGGAAATAGAACTTTACATGCAATACCAACACTAGAGGACTCTATGACCTGTTCCATAACATTGCATCCGATACCGACATAGACACTTTCTATGGTGATGTGATTTATAAACTTCGTAAGATTCTTGGTCATGATCACTTTCATACTATCTTTGTTAAACTTGTTAAAAAATTAATCAAAAGAGGTTATGACCCTATCATTTTGCAACGTACTGCATGCTTGGTGGTGGACCCTTTTACAGTTCGCCACTATGCTTTCCTCTTTAATTGTACGATGACCGGACAGGCTGTGGACCCTGTGATGACGCCTACCTAAAGCCCATTGGGACGGTGGCGTTTGATGTTTGTCCATGATCTTTCTTGTCGTGCCCTTAATGGTGTATTCTCTTACTGCTCTGGCTTCTGCAAAGTCATTGATTACCTTCATTGTGGCTTTCTAGGCTATTGTTTTTTTGTATTATATTTACACGAGCATATTTGTGTTTTACTTATATTGCCTATTGATGCTGCCTTGTTGGTTAGAGATTAGATCATGGCGGGGATTTCTTTTTTCACTCTCCTGTTTTAATGGGATGACAGTAGGGTAAGTGTGAGGTTTGGTGCACCCTAGAACCGGTTTAAACCCCCAGTGGCCTACTTTGCCACTGACCGTTCCAAGGCGGTAGCTCTATTGTCAACCCTTTTGTGTTTGTGATGTCGTTTGCATTTTTTATTACTTTTGTCTTTTCGTTTGTCTGTTTGCGTGTTTGTTTTTGTGTTTTGTGGTTGACTGTCGTCCTTGAATGCTGCTTACCCTGTCCGATATTTTTATCCTTTTTTGATGGCGAAACGAACTAAAATGTAAATCAAAGTGAATGCAACAAAATAAGCCTTGAAATAAGAGATATAGATCCAATTATAA
>JAWPHD010010190.1:0-96210 GCA_037043455.1 Cyrtodaria siliqua | reverse complement strand
CAGGGATCTGTGTTTTTCATCATTGGTAAGGTTCATGACATAAGACAGTTTCAGGGATCTGTGTTTTTCATCATTGGTAAGGTTCATGACATAAGACAGTTTCAGGGATCTGTGTTTTTCATCATTGGTAAGGTTCATGACATAAGACAGTTTCAGGGATCTGTGTTTTTCATCATTGGTAAGGCTCATGACATAAGACAGTTTCAGGGATCTGTGTTTTTCATCATTGGTAAGGCTCATGACATAAGACAGTTTCAGGGATCTGTGTTTTTCATCATTGGTAAGGTTCATGACATAAGACAGTTTCAGGGATCTGTGTTTTTCATCATTGGTAAGGTTCATGACATAAGACAGTTTCAGGGATCTGTGTTTTTCATCATTGGTAAGGTTCATGACATAAGACAGTTTCAGGGATCTGTGTTTTTCATCATTGGTAAGGTTCATGACATAAGACAGTTTCAGGGATCTGTGTTTTTCATCATTGGTAAGGTTCATGACATAAGACAGTTTCAGGGATCTGTGTTTTTCATCATTGGTAAGGTTCATGACATAAGACAGTTTCAGGGATCTGTGTTTTTCATCATTGGTAAGGTTCATGACATAAGACAGTTTCAGGGATCTGTGTTTTTTATCATTGGTAAGGTTCATGACATAAGACAGTTTCAGGGATCTGTGTTTTTTATCATTGGTAAGGTACATGACATAAGACAGTTTCAGGGATCTGTGTTTTTTATCAATGGTACGGTTCATGACATAAGACAGTTTCAGGGATCTGTGTTTTTTATCATTGGTAAGGTTCATGACATAAGACAGTTTCAGGGATCTGTGTTTTTTATCATTGGTAAGGTTCATGACATAAGACAGTTTCAGGGATCTGTGTTTTTTATCATTGGTAAGGTTCATGACATAAGACAGTTTCAGGGATCTGTGTTTTTTATCATTGGTAAGGTTCATGACATAAGACAGTTTCAGGGATCTGTGTTTTTTATCATTGGTAAGGTTCATGACATAAGACAGTTTCAGGGATCTGTGTTTTTCATCATTGGTAAGGTTCATGACATAAGACAGTTTCAGGGATCTGTGTTTTTCATCATTGGTAAGGTTCATGACATAAGACAGTTTCAGGGATCTGTGTTTTTTATCATTGGTAAGGTTCATGACATAAGACAGTTTCAGGGATCTGTGTTTTTTATCATTGGTAAGGTACATGACATAAGACAGTTTCAGGGATCTGTGTTTTTTATCAATGGTAAGGTTCATGACATAAGACAGTTTCAGGGATCTGTGTTTTTTATCATTGGTAAGGTTCATGACATAAGACAGTTTCAGGGATCTGTGTTTTTTATCATTGGTAAGGTTCATGACATAAGACAGTTTCAGGGATCTGTGTTTTTTATCATTGGTAAGGTTCATGACATAAGACAGTTTCAGGGATCTGTGTTTTTTATCATTGGTAAGGTTCATGACATAAGACAGTTTCAGGGATCTGTGTTTTTTATCATTGGTAAGGTTCATGACATAAGACAGTTTCAGGGATCTGTGTTTTTCATCATTGGTAAGGTTCATGACATAAGACAGTTTCAGGGATCTGTGTTTTTCATCATTGGTAAGGTTCATGACATAAGACAGTTTCAGGGATCTGTGTTTTTCATCATTGGTAAGGTTCATGACATAAGACAGTTTCAGGAATCTGTGTTTTTCATCATTGGTAAGGTTCATGACATAAGACAGTTTCAGGGATCTGTGTTTTTTATCATTGGTAAGGTTCATGACATAAGACAGTTTCAGGAATCTGTGTTTTTCATCATTGGTAAGGTTCATGACATAAGACAGTTTCAGGGATCTGTGTTTTTTATCATTGGTAAGGTTCATGACATAAGACAGTTTCAGGGATCTGTGTTTTTCATCATTGGTAAGGTTCATGACATAAGACAGTTTCAGGGATCTGTGTTTTTCATCATTGGTAAGGTTCATGACATAAGACAGTTTCAGGGATCTGTGTTTTTCATCATTGGTAAGGTTCATGACATAAGACAGTTTCAGGGATCTGTGTTTTTCATCATTGGTAAGGTTCATGACATAAGACAGTTTCAGGGATCTGTGTTTTTCATCATTGGTAAGGTTCATGACATAAGACAGTTTCAGGGATCTGTGTTTTTCATCATTGGTAAGGTTCATGACATAAGACAGTTTCAGGGATCTGTGTTTTTCATCATTGGTAAGGTTCATGACATAAGACAGTTTCAGGGATCTGTGTTTTTCATCATTGGTAAGGTTCATGACATAAGACAGTTTCAGGGATCTGTGTTTTTTATCATTGGTAAGGTTCATGACATAAGACAGTTTCAGGGATCTGTGTTTTTCATCATTGGTAAGGTTCATGACATAAGACAGTTTCAGGGATCTGTGTTTTTCATCATTGGTAAGGTTCATGACATAAGACACACGCACTAGAAGTATGTCCATTTAAGCGATCGTTATGCTGGAGAAAGGTCATGTGACAGATGACGATATCGTTTCTGAAACAATTGCAGTGGAGCGCTGTAATCTGGTGGTGGAGCTTCGGACCCAGTATCGGAGGGTCGTGGGTTCGATCCCATTGCCATGAACATATGTGTTGTGTCCCAGAGCAACACTTGATATGCATTGGCTTAGTATTGGTTCTGCCCAGGAAAAAATCGAGAGTGATTGAAATAAGTTCAGAGAGTTTTCGTTACAATCGATGCAGAAGTTATCAGTTTAAACTAACTTCATCAGTATTTTGTCACCTGTCAGAGTCGGGAGAGAAGCCACTCTAGAGGGATGAGCTTACCTTTTATGTAATTAACCTTTATACTTAATCTTACCCTAACTGTGACGCATGGTAAAAACACCGACTGAGAACAAAGACCGTTTTCGGTCAAACAAGAGTTCATCGAAAGAAACTGTTATCGACCAAGGAACTACATTATCTGCATTTTGGATGATACACGTCAACGTTAAAAGTTTGAGTCAGAAAGTTAGACATACTAACTGTAGATAAATAGTTTGTGACTACCGTCATCTTTGAAAACCGGTTCAAATTGATTTTTATTTTTGAAAAGTTTCAAATCCTGAAGTTCAGTTTGTTGATTGAGTACTTGCTTTGTGACTGTCTATGCTTTTTCGTTGATATATATATGATCATCTTTGGGTTATACTTAATATATTTAAGAAATAGAACATCGTTTACTGTGAATTATCGTTTAATATATCACGGTTTGGAGTTCAATTGTAAACAATAATTTCACTCGCCATTATAACAATAATTTCACTCGGGCTCGTGAAATTATTGTTTACAATTGAACGACAAACCGTGATATATTATAGATAATTCACCGTAAACGATGTTCTATTTCTATTCTAATACCCCTAAAATGTGAAAATAACGCACACATCTGAAATCTTTCGCATTGGTTTGCTTACTCTCCTAACTACATACGCATTGCAACATACGTTACAATGCGGAATGCGCAATGCGGAATGCTTATTCTCCTAACGTTGCAAAATTACAGTGATATATCGTTCAATATAACGAGATATTTTAAACTAGGCTATATAGAGCGGGTGTATTAGAATGTTTATTAATCTGCCTAGTTTGGTAGAGGATAGCATGGCGGAGATGTCTTTATTTACATTGTCCTGTTTTATGGGGATGAAAATAGAAAGAGTGAGGTTGGGTTCACCCTTTGAACCCAGTTTAAAGTTTAAACCCCAGCTGCCTTTTTGACACTGACCGTTCCAAGGCGGTACCCCTTATTGACAACCCTTTAATGTTTGTGGTCTCGACAACTGATTCTTTTTTCCTAGTGGTTGAGTATGCCTGTGTTTTGGTTGACCGTGCTCTGTGAATGTTTCATGTTCGACTTTGACACTTGCTTCATTTGATCACTGTTCAGAATGAAACCCTCCAGTTCATAGTTTAGACTAGTTTATCGATGATCTCTACCTTGCGTTTAAAGCAGAAAGTGAGGTGACGTTGAATTTCTTTTTTTTTGTGGTGGACCACCCACTTTTCCTGGGTAGAACCAGTACTATACACCTCCCGCCATCCGTAAAAATCGACACTTCCTCACTTACAAGTCGAGCTCCCAGTGGGATTCGAACCCGCAGCGGTGAGAAGCGAGAAGGTTTACAACGCACGTCGTTAACCACTAGGACACCGAGACGCTAATTCAGGAGTCAGAAACGCTTTATTAGCTAGTAATTCTCGTATCAAATCTCGGAAGTAAGAAAACACCTTTCTCAGTATCAAAGCAGCCTTCTTATATGCGTATGATGAATAGTGATGTCAAAAAATACTGAGATAGTAGCGGCAGTCGTGAAAACTAGGTCTATCCCGTCATTCTTCGGGATCAAGCTGCGAAGCAGTGTACGAGATGTTGCAAATGATAATAGCGGCATATACTAGTGCTCGTTCTTACTGCAAATAACTGGTTGACTTGTCCGTAGAAACAGTTGCGTTATTATATATATTATTATATTTTGACCCATTGTACCCATTGTCTCCGTCATTAACGGGTACAATTAGTTCCTAGTATTTGTGAACCGAAGCAAGAGTCACAAAACAGTGTATTTACCAATGGATATATCTGTCTGTGCGGTACTGCAATGCAAATAACAAGTAAAACTTTCAATAAGATGACTTTCGGACGCAAGGTTTTACCGGTGGATGTGGTTATCATTGATTGACTCCGTATGACCAGTATAGTGATTTAGATTCATTGTAGTTCTTTAACGAGCTCGTAAAATAGACATCGATACAGGGACTGCCAGGTTTAAATCTCCTTCCGTGGCACTACTACTGTTGGACTAGGCTAGAGGAAATGTCTTGAACGACACACTAAATAAATCCACTGGCACCAGTGGGGCTCTAGACATGGTCTACGGATTCAGAGTGGAACATGATATCTACGTGACACCCTACTGATTCAGAGTGGAACATGATATCTACGTGACACCCTACGGATTCAGAGTGGAACATGATATCTACGTGGCACCCTACTGATTGAGAGGATGCTGAGCAGTATATTAAACATGTTCATTATGCAACATTTCACAGGTAAATAATGTCTGTACTCGTTCTACCAGATTTATAACAGCAAAACACGCTTTAGGTGTAACACGCCCATTGATTTGTGCATTGAGTTGTGCATGTATTAAAATGTAAATGCCATGTCATTCATAGCGTCATTCATAGCGTCATTCATATGCCTAATTTTAAAAAGGATAGCACATTCTCATCACAAATGGCCGACATGCTGCCAATAAATCCAAAGAAAAGTAGAGGTCATGTATCTTCTAAGAAAGAACTTGTCTTATGAATGAATGCTATCACAAACAAAACACTGAGATGACAAAATATTGTACAGTCATTTCCATATAAGCAAACAGATTTTAAACCTCATAATTTTAACATGACAATGCTTGAAATATGTTACAAATAGACCCACAATGTGATATAAACCAAAAATTACACTTTAAATTGGTAATTTTTACAACAAGAAACGAGAATTATTTACTGACCGCCATTATCCGAGGTTACCCAAGGCCGACACTAGGATTCATGTGATGCAATGGGTGTGTTAAAACCTCTATAGAAGCAGGAGCGTCGGTGTGGTGTGGTGTGGTGTGGTGTGGTGTGGTGTTGGTGTGGTGTGGTGTGGTGTGGTGTGGTGTGGTGTGGTGTGGTGTGGTGTGGTGTGGTGTGGTGTGGTGTGGTGTGGTGTGGTGTGGTGTGGTGTGGTGTGGTGTGGTGTGGTGTGGTGTGGTGTGGTGTGGTGTGGTGTGGTGTGGTGTGGTGTGGTGTGGTGTGGTTGTTCTGTCTATGTTGTTGAGTATGTTCTTGGCTAATAGATCAAGAAAATAGACTATGGAATTTATTGCGTACATGTAGTTACAAGACTCCGACAAACTCTTATACGGTTTTCATAACTGCACATGGTAAGGTAGCAATGAACGGTTTCTTTGAGTTTTTCACTTTGATAACGCAATATTAAACACATGGTAGCAGTGAAAAGTTGATCTTTGTTGTAATGCACACGCTAACTCACACGCATCCCTTACATGTGAACACTTGTATTTCTGTGCTGATGTGTACTTCTAGCACGTCGTACAAAGGTGAAGATGTAGTTAATATGTAACGCATGTCAAGGATTTGACCAGAGCAAAGCAAGGTCGCCCACCTTGATTCAAAATGTTTGGTAGGAAGAACTGATGGTAAAAACGCGTTTGGTAAGAAAAAACGGCCGTGGAGTGTTTACGTCTTCCTGACAACAATATTTGTTTTAATATTGTTTAAACACCCGCGACTTCATCAGTTATTATGTTAAAGGGGCAAAATTTCCTACCCTGGTAGGGAGAAATTGGAGGTGTGTCTATATCAATTACACCAGCTATGTAGCCTGTCAGTTATAGTGAATGACTCATGTAAACAAATCTCTCTTCAAGCAGCCGACAGAAAACTGTTGTTAGATATCAGCGAGGAGTAAAGTTGTTTAATCCAAGACTCCAAACTACATAATTTCTGTTTATTTTATTGGAACAGTGACAATTTATTCATGTTTTACCATGTATATTTTTTATTGTATTGTCATTTATATACTATCCACTGCACCCTGTATAAATAAAACAGAATTGCTATGAACTTGTACACAAAATGTAATGTGATGACTTAACAGCCAGCAAATATTTCACAAGTTATCACTGTTTATGAATGAAAATTAATTGCCAATTATAGTTGGTCTGGAGAAACAGGCTTTATTTACTGCAGTACACAATATATGAATGAATGAATGAATAAATGTCTTTATTTATAGAGGGTGACCCAGTTAGCCAACACTAATCTCCCTTGGGGCCCTCTGCAAAGTCATACATATACATGTATAATGTAAAACATATATAACAAAACAGTGATATTTCTTTTACAATATTGCGCATACATACATGCAAATACACACACATGCACACACATTTACAACTATATGCACACATCATTCTTAATATACATACATAATTATATACATGGTTTGAGGTGGTGGTGTGCATAATAAAGTACCACACAGTACACAAGATGTCAATAATTATCTAAAACTGTCAAACATAACAATACTTTTACAATAATTACATTATGATTGTGTTTTCAGCCATTTAACGCAGTTAGATGTAAAGCTTTTTAAAGAAGTACATTCTCTAATATATGAAGGAATGCTATTCCACACAATTGTTCCAGCGTATGACATACTCCCTTTAAATAGTTCTTTGTTTGGTCTTGGCGTTATATAATTTAATTCGTAAGCAGATCGTAGATTTCTCTGCGAGATAACAGTAGGATGAAACATATCACAAATATATGACGGGACTGCATGTTTTGATACTCTATACATAAATTTTGCCTTTTGGAGAAATATCCTTTGCTCCATATTAAGGGAATTAATGATAACTAGTGCTTCATTTAGTGTGGTATATTGGTCGCCTAAAATAGTACGACATGCTCTTCTCTGCAAACGTAATAACAGTTGTATGTTAGCTTTCTTTTTATTTCCCCATATTATATTACAGTAATCTAGATGAGGTTGAACATATGCCTTATAAAATATTATCCGGTAATTTAAAGGAATATATGATTTTATTCTTGACAGTAGCCAGATGTTGGTTGATATTTTCTTACGAATATACATAATGTGATTATCCCACTTCAAGTGTTCATCTATATGCATTCCCAGAATTTTATCACCTGTTGTAAGTTGCAGTTCAATGTTATTGTATGTTAATGATAATTTGTTATTAACAAGTCTTGCACGCTTTTGGGGTGTAGTAACTAAGAGCACTTTAGTTTTTTCTGTGTTTAAAACCATACCATTATTTAGGCACCAAGCATTGAGGTTATTTAAAGCAGTTTGAAGATTTTGCTCAATTACTGCTTTTGATGTGTTAACATCGTAGAGAGTGGTATCATCCGCATACATGTCTGTATTAGATACAGTACCATCAAGACATATAGGAAGGTCATTTATGAATAATAAGAATAGGAGAGGTCCTAAAATAGAGCCTTGTGGTACACCACATGTAATTAACTGTTTATCAGAGAGAACCCCATTTAGGGAAACATTTTGTTTCCTATCTGTTAGATAAGATTTAAACCACTTAACTGTAGGTCACCACATTTATAGATCTGCATCTTTTTTAAAAGAATGTTATGATCCACTCAGTCAAATGCTTTCCTAAAATCAACCATTATTACACCAACAAATTTACCTTCATTTAATCCTTTTAACCACTTGTCAATCATATGAACTAAAGCCGTTTCGCAGCTGTGGCTTTTTCTAAACCCACTTTGAGATTTACATAGTAATTTATAATAATTTAAAAACTCAACAAATGAGTTTTGCACAAGTTCTTTTTCAATCAACTTGGAAAGAGTTGGTAAAATAGAAATTGGTCTGTAGTTGTTTACATTATCAGATGCACCTGATTTGAATAAGGGATTAACCTTAGCAGCTTTCCACGTATCTGGGAAAATTCCCTGTCTTATACTACAATTAATAATATATGTAATACTTTTTGATATTACATTGGCTGATAATTTTAGTAATTTAGGACCAATTTGGTCAAGTCCCGTGGATTTGGATGTATCTAGGCTGAGAAGCATTTTACGAGTTTGTTCTTCTGTTATGAAAGAAATGTTAAAGTACATGTTGTCCGGAACAGTGCGATTTACAAATTGCTTTACTTTTGTTAAGTCTGAGTTTGAAATAGGTTCTTTTAAATTTGCAGCTATATTTACAAAAAAATTATTAAACTCATTTGCCATCTCAAAATTATCTGTTATTTCTTCATTGTTTTTATTGATCTGATTTACAGATTTTCCTTTTTGAGAAGTTTTTGTGGAGGCACCGTGCTCTTTAAATATTTTCCATATTGACTTTGGATCTGATTTGCCTTCTTCAATTTTTCTTTCATAAGAGGACTTCTTAGATTCTTTAATCAAATTAGATACTTTATTTCTTAAAATTCTGTAATTTTGAGCATCATTTTTTGCTTTACATTTATCTCTTTCCTTTATTGCATCTAAAATATCAGAATTAAGCCAATCAGGTTGTTGGAGCTTTGTAACCCTATGTATTCTAAGCGGCACATGCTTATCAATAACACTTGAAAAATTAGTCACCCAGGTGTTAAGTAAGTCATTTGCATCTATATAACTTTCATGTGTGCTCCATGATATGCTTTTAAGATCGTTAATAAAGTTTTCCTCAACTAAAGTTTTAAAAGACCGATACTTAATAGATTGGTGAGTGTTTGTTTTATCTTTAAAATTTATTTTACGAGTACAGAAAATTGGATAATGGTCACTAACCCCAATTTTTTGTACTTTAACACATATAATATTTTCTTCAAAATTAGTATAAACATGATCTATGAGAGTTTTTGAATTTGGACATTCTCTTGTTGGTTCTTTTACCATTTGAACAAGCCCTAATGATGAAATATTATTAGACCATTCTATATTTATCTGTGGATTAAGTAAATCACGTTTTATATCTCCTAGAATAATTAATTCTTTTTCCTCTAACTGAACTTTTTCTAAGTGCTCATCAAAATATTCTTTCCATATTACTCTAGACTCGGGGTGTCTGTATATCGAGCCAATAAGAAATGGTTTACTTTTATTTGACTTAATCTCAATCCATATAATTTCTATATTATCATCTCCTAAATCGGTTCTTCTAATACAATTTACGCCATTTTTAACATAAACAATCAAACCACCACCTCTGTTTACTATTCTATCCCTTCGAAATGGAACTTGAAAACCATCAATATAGAATGATTCAGTTTTATGGTCACTAGTAAATTTTGTCTCGCTGATTCCAAGCACATCAATTTCATTTAAAGGAGAATTTAACATTAATTTAATTTGGTCAATTTTTGTAGATAATCCCTGTATGTGAATGTGACCAGTATTAAAACCCTTTTTATTTAGACATAGATCAGTTAAGTGTGCAACTTTTGGTAATTGTTTGTTTGTTTGACTTCTTTATATTGAATGTGGCAGTGAAAGCACACTGTTATTGTTCTCATGTTCACACGTACATATGCAAGAATCACAATTTTCACATATCGTGTTCAATATAATTTGGACATTTATGGTGGTAGGAATGCATTTTTCAAAAATGAAACATAACAACTCATAACTGTACACATTATTGTTAGGAATGGCTGAACATGATGGAGATAATAAGATAAGGAATTACATCTTATATAGGCCTAGTTATGATTAAGGAACATATACATCTCTGAGCCTAGAGGGATTATTCAATTTTCATAGGTGGTGTATAGAAGTGCATTGTGATGCTACTGATTCTGGTGAGTTTCTGATTCTGATGTGAAAATGATAAAGATGAATTGTTATATGGAACACATGAATAGTCACAGATTCAAACATCCCATCTCAGAGTATTGCTATGGAGGTTTATACACAAAACTACTACCAATCTCCATGCCATAGTGTGTGTCGTCTGCTGTAAACACTACCACGTGTATATGTGTACATTTTTCAGTTCATAACCCCACAGGCTCCTCCCTTATATTTTCAAATATTTGTCAGTTGGGTTAGAAAATTATTTGAAACTAGGAATAAGAGATACTTTTTCAAAATTTCTTTTTTACTAATACAATTGTTTAATATCAAACTACTTCTGTGCCAAATATTGAAAAATTTTATGAGGTGGAATTTTCAATATTTTGAAAAAGGTGTCCCTGATTTAACTATGTACATATTTAAATGAAAAAACCTGCCCCAGCTCCATCTAGTGGCTTTTATACGGCAGTTGGGCCTTTAAACGTTATTCCCATTTCCAACCCAGATATAAAAGCTATTTTTCTCGGCAGCCTTGCTTGTGTACACTTTAAATACCAAACACACGTGTTCAGCTTTCCTGTGTTTGTGTATTTCTAAGGATTATAGTCCCTCCACCTACGACAGGCGTCCTACCTGACGATTATAGGCACAATGTCTGGACTTTAGTCTATGTGTTGTTGTGTGATGTGATGATATGTCTACTTGAAGCAGCGAACTCAATGGTTTCTTATAGTGCTGCCACACTGCATACCACGCCGTAGTAGACATGATACCTCGACCCACCCAGTCACATTATTCTGACACTGGTCAATCAGTCGTAGCACTACCCATTATTTGCTCGTCAAGCAAGGGTTACAAGTGACTACTCCATTTTTAAAGTCTTTGGTATGACGCGGTCAAAGAAATGTATTATACGAAAGAGGGATAAATCAAACACATTATATATCATTGTAAAGCAATAGTTGTCTATCCTGGATTTTGCAAAAATCGGGGTAACTAAGCGTAATGTTATCTTAGTTTATTAAAATATGTCCAATATTCAAATTAAAAATGCTGATATAATAAAATATAATTCCCAGTCAGTCAATCTCAGTTTCTACACATCTTGCTGTAACTTGTATTACATATTATAAATACATACTTGATAACTATGTGAATTAGTCAATACACACACATGACCTTGAGTATGGCATATTTAGCTGAGTATGGATCCATACACACTTTTATCAAATTCATATTTATTATTCAAGTATAGCACTGTGTAGATAAAAGTGTAAACATATTAAACTGCAATTTGCATATAAAAATATTCTGGGTTATTTGAGTTATATTTTCTTTTCATTTGTTAATGAACTAACAATGGGATTCCGCTAAAGGGTATATCTTTAAAACTCTGGCGTCCAGTTAGGTTTTTCTAAATAAGTGTGAATGCCAACCTTCTACGGCACAGAAGGTTGGCATTCCCACGATCCAGAAATGTATGGAAAATGAATAGCTTAATGAATTGCTTTGCTGGGGGTCCGGCGTATAACTTTATATATTTATATTAATTTTTAATTACTACTTCATTTCTTCATCTTTCATCAGTTTTTGCGCACAATATGACCTATGTATGCGTCGACGTGCCGTAAAACACCATTCATTCATTCATTCATTCATTCTTTTTTATGTCTGACCTCAGGATATTAACAGTCCTTGATCAAGTAAACTATAATACAATCTTTGTTAATATTCACAACATCATGTCACTTTTTAGATCTTACATATTGTGTTTAATAGACCCATTGATCTAAACTAGCACTAAGCGAATGCCATATCCATTCTGAAATGGATATCATCACGTTACATGTGTTGTTACATTCGCAAGGGTAATGGTTGCATATACACGGGTAATGTTAAAGAAACATGACATGCAAGGTAAATGATACTAATAACAACCTGTCTAATCTAGAACACGTCATATACGGTGTAACGTTAAATTTTCGGTTTGTCTAACGTTCCATTACCTATTTCTTGTTGACATCGATAGGGGACAGGTTAGTGAGGTAAGAAAACATTTTATTAGTGTAGATATTTCCAAGTTTTTAGGATAAGATATAGTGCGTACGAGCCGGAAAGGATTGAAGTTTTACTTTCTCGTATAATTTTAGCCCAGAATCCTCTACTTTTTTCAATCATTCGTGAGAATGGACAACTTTCGCCTTTTTCGGATGGACAGGTCTCATATACTCAGTAAACCTCGAAATTTTCATACAGGTACAATATTTTGCTGATCATACAATAAACACCTAAATAGAGGTTGACAGAGGTTATAGGTTATAATAGCGTAAATGAGTCTCCATAACGTTGAACTTTGACCCGGTGTTAGTATACAACTGAAAAAAAAAATTCTTATAAGATATTCATCCCCCCCCCCCCCCCCCCCCCACCCCCCCATCCACCATTTTTGAGATTTTAACGGTTCTCAGCATTCTCACTTTACTATGGAAGGGGCATGGGACTCATTAGGCTATTATAATTATATTATAATTATATTATAATATTGAATCGGAGATAATAACGGATCTATAATTGATCGATAATTAATGTTTAGTGGTTTTGTAACAACGCTAAAGGTAACAATTCCGCTAAAGGTAACAATCCCCGCTAAAGGTAACAATTTCAACGCTAAAAGTAACAACCTCCGCTAAAGGTAACAATCACCTCTTCCGCTAAAGGTAAAAACGCTAACGCTAAGGGTAACAACCTCCGCTAAAGGTAACACTCACCTCTTCGATAAGGTAACAACGCTAACGCTAAAGGTATCAAGGCTGACGCTAAAGGTAACAACTTTTTTCAACATCTACAGTTTTAATGAAAATTGAGTAAATGGTTATTTTTAGTTACTGTGGCACCTGTGACGCAAGCGCTGTTAACTTTAGCGGTACTGGCAATTTTTACCTTTAGCGGAGGTTGTTACCTTTAGCGTTGACATTGTTACCTTTTGCGGCGGTTGTTACCTTTAGCGGAATTGTTACCTTTAGCGTTGTAAACTAATCACAATACACCTGTAATTCATCATTTTAAAGTAGAATTTTTCGAAATATCCATTAAAACGGAATTGAATAGCTGTGACTTATAGTTTGCTCTAAAATCTCTACTGCGCATGCCCGAACTTATTTATCCTGGATGTAATACAGAGGTAAGACTGTGGACAGCTGTAACTCTGAGATGTGAACGTTGTGAGATTGATGTTCATGTATTGTTGAGTATTGCTTACTATTAGTTTACTATATATTGTCGGATTAAAACTGGGATGGCTTCCCGCTCCACACACGCCTATGATGGGGGAAGTGAACGGGTTTCCGTAGACAAACACAGAAATATCTATTACGAGAGATATATAATAATAATTATTTATACATGCTGTGCAGATAATATGAGTATAGAAGGCATAAGCCAATTAATATGTATTCCCAAGCAAGACAGAAAGATATCGTTTTAACGTAGAAAGATACCTCTGAAAGATAGAAAAGTGTCTCTTTAAAATAGAAAAATATATATTAAGCTGAAACAATATCTCTAAAAGAGTCTTACTATCTTGTTACGTTAAAGAGATATGTCTCTAACTGACAGAGATATATATCGGACTTAAGAAAATATATTGTTTTAAGATATGTCTTTTAAAGCTATAGATATATCTTTCTAAAACTTAGATATATAGTTATTGAACGCAGAGAGATATCTCGTTAAGCTAGAGAGACATCTTATATATAGCTCCCTCAGGCTAAACGTTTATAACAATTACTAGCCCCGTATTTTCCCGTCATTTACTTAAAACAGATATATTTTTAACTTGGAGAGATATCTCTTTAAGCAAGACAGATATCTCTGTAAGGAAGAAAGATATCTCTTTAATCAAGAAAGATATCTCTGTAAGCTAGAAATATATCTCTTTAAGATTGAAAGATTTCACTGTAAGCAAGAAAGATATCTCTTTATGCAAGACATATATCTCTTTAAGGAAAAGAAGAAAGATATCTCTTTAAGCAAGAAAGATATCTCTTTAAGAGTTTTACGAAGATATCGAGTTACTTTACAAAGATATCATTCTACCTTAAAAAGATATCTCTCTATCTTATCTTTACGAGATATTCTTCTTACTTATAGATATATCAAGATATCTCTCTGGCTTAAGAAGATATCTTGATTTAGGAGACAAAAGCAGAGATATATTCTAACAATTACATATATCTCTTAAGCTAGAGAGACATTTTATTAAATTAGAGCGATATCTCTCTACCACACAATATATCATTCTAAGGGGAATACTATCTCTCTTACGTGCAAAATATCTTTCTAAGCAGAAATATCGCTGTAAGGTAGGGATATGTCTTTTGGAGTAAAGACTAACTTAGCTTTAAAGTTATACATGTGACATACATTGGACAATATGGTATGCAGTGGTCATTGTAATATTACAATAAAAGGGTCCTGGTACTTGTGCTGGTACGATGGACTTTGTGAATATCATCAACAAGTTATGGACAGCTTTAGGCACATGCAATGCCATGTTACAGACAAAAATGTGCGTTATATGCCAGTGTTAATAAGAACGGTATGGAACATGGAAGACATTGCCCATTAGAAGACAATCCCCTACACCACCAAACAAAACATCCAATCAATACATAATTTAGAAGAGCAAAAGGGGGCTCACATAGAAAGCAGACAAGAACAAGCATATAAACTAAAGATTAAAACCAGCACATGGAGTTCCATCCACTAAATATGGAAAGATCCATATTAAACAAGAGCTGTCAAAAGGACAGCATGCTCCACTATTAAAAATCAATTTCAAACCAGGCCACTGACACTTCTGTCTCACCAGCCATGGTGCCAGTTCATTCACAAGGTCAATTCCTAATTGTGGAGTTTAGGTGGTGGTGATGTATGGGTATGGGGTAAGGGGAGGGGGTAGTCAGTAAACATATATACCAAATATCAAAGCAAGACCTTCGATACCCCAGAAATAATATGAACTTGAAGAGGGTGGGGAAGGGAAATGAAGTGTAACTGAATAAGAAAAAAATGTCATTGGGGGAGTCTAAGGTGGAGTGTGTGCGTGGGGTTTGGGGAGAGGGATAGAAGGGAACAGGATGCCGAAATGGTAACTGAAGAGAAACCAAAAAGAATAGAACACATATATATCTATTTATCTGGGGTGATGGTGGTGCTGGTATAGGAATGGGGAAAGTGCGGGGGTTATGGGGCTAATGAAATTTACAGGCTTGCCATTGTTACTTGATATATGCAGTGAGTTCCATTGAAATATATGAAGCTGCCTAAAAGACTTCAACCTGAAACTCTAAGATGAAAATAATTGTCACCTGGCTAAAATGAAATAAAACGTTATGAACCATGTTTCTGTAAGTTTCCTTGATGACTCTGGTGACACTTGTCAAGCTCCTTTGACAGAGAAATATGGCTAGTGGGTTTTGAAATAAATGGACTTGCCAACAAATAAAATAAAAGAAATGCTTAATAGAAATGGGGCTACACCTTTTCTAAAATACAATACTGAAAATATAGCTAAAACGCAAAACAGAGTTATGGAACATGTGTTTACTAACATCCACGCTTTACTGAAGTTGTATTGATAATTAACAATCACCTATTGAAAAACAAAGGACTTGCCTAAAAACTTTAACCAGAATTTGAAATCGTAAAATGAAAATAACTTTGCTTAAATGCAATACAGAGTAATATAGAACGTGCGTCTACTAGTGCCCTTGATATTCCCAGCTTTACTGAATAAATACTGAAAAGGTGATCACTTGAGGCAACAAACACAAACAAGAGAGAAAAGTAGCAGACTCGGTTTTATTGAATCTGTTCTTGTTTACGTCAAAGTTTTGAGTGGTCTTTATTTTTGAAAATTAAATTGAAAAACATTACAAATGGTACACATGTTCTTGATAACAATATCAACCGTTACTGAGGTCACATAGCGGCACATATATGAGAGCATAGATGGCGTTAGCTGGTTTAGTTTTTGAAATATACTTAGAAGTTTCTATTTTAGCCTGTTTAAAATTAAACTAGTATGGCCGCCATAGTTGATGACGTCATCAGCGCATTTTTCACACGATCGATAGAAGATGCTGAAAACATGATTGTGGTACAGTTTCAAAATGATCATGCAATAATTGTATGTTTGACGATTTTTTTCCAGTTTCTCAGCTTCTAGCGACTCTGACCATTACAATCCGTGAAAGTTTCATTCAAATCCGACCATAAATGTCTAAGACATTACGTGGTCCCACCTTAATTCCATTAAGCGATGGGAAAGCTTATATTAGCAGGATTTTATAACGGATATTTCAACAATACAAGTTTAAAAACATTTTTTCTGAAAAAATGCAAAAACCTGTTTAAAGTTACCTATTAAATGTTTTAATTTTACAATAAACATTTTTTAAACCAAAATTAGGGTTTTATTTCATACCCCAGCCAACCCCGAATTCGCTTCTTGGAGATGGGGTTGGATGGGGTATGAAAGTTAATACTCGGACCACGTAATAGTCCCACTCCTCTATTATCTCCCCTGAAAGCTCACGGACCTAGAAACAAAAGGAAAACAGAAAATAATTATATATTGTTCTCAATTTTAGGCAATTTTTAATTTGAAAAATAGGTTTTTCTTTGCTTTAGCATACATCTGCAGTGTGAAAGACAGATGATACTGAAAATACCATGTTGATATGAGGTTTCATTCAAATTTCAGAAGTGTTTGACCTAATCACCACATATTCAGCTGACTAGTGTATGAATTGTGTATTTTCCATAGGGGTCACATAAACATGAGCGAGAAAGAAAAAACAAACCCGGCTAACTTATGTATTTTATTGTTTAAATTACTGGTCTTGGCTATACTGACGATATTAAAAACCAACAACAATGTCTGCTGGCCTGCTTTGAAGATCAGATGTTGGAAAAGGCTGTACAGTAACCCTATGGGAAAGTGAATTGAGGTGTGAGACCTAATGTCTAGCGATAACAAGATTTTCATTATGACGTCACTGGCGGCCATATTGGATGACGTCATGTCCCAAAAGTTTCGGGGCACTATCCGGCCTGAGCTCTACCACTGTGCAACATTTTGACGCCCTGCGACCAGTTTTACAATGAAAAGTGGCGGTCAGAAAAATAAAGTCAAATTGTTGCAGAACGAAAAAAATAGGTCTTTCCACTGGAAGGTGGAATGCCCTAATTATTCATTAACCACCCCCATTATTTAAAAATGCGCATATGCGTTAAAGTATTATTTTGCAAAGAATTAAATTGCTAAAAGATCAATGGATCTTTAACAAAAAATAATGTGAATTTATGAAGTTACAAATCATACTCAATTTGGAAGAAACCCACTTATTTTTATGCTCCTCGAAAATTTCGGGAGAATACAGTTTCCGCCTTCTCCTTCCGTCCGTCTCATTTTTGTCGGGAGTATAACTTCAAAATTACAGATGGGACTACAATGAAACTTCAGACAATTATAGAAGGCAGTAAGAAGAAGTGCAGAGTGTAAGAACTGTAACTCTGTCATCATTCAAATTAGAGTTATTGCCCTTTGTAATTTTACACTTGTAATTTTTGTCCGTAGTATAACTTAAAAACTACTGATGGCACTTCTATGAAATTTCACACAGTGATTAAGGGCAATGAGAGGAAGTGTATATAAGAACCGTAACTATGTCCTCATTCAAATTAGAGTAATTGCCCTTTGTAATGTCATACTAGCAATTCTTGTCCGGATCATAACTTCAAAACTACTTATCTCTAGTTTAGTTTAAACACATTTATTTTTTATCTATTGCGAAACAAGTTCTTGCAATTTAGATTAATCGCTCTCGATGGCTTTCTTGGTAGAACCAGTACTAAGCAATCTGGATTCATTATTTTGTTCAAGGATAAATAACATGGCCTCGGCGAGGATCGAACCCACGACCTCTCGATCTGTGTTAGGAGTTCGGCGCTCTACCACTGGACCACGGACTCCACACTCCACACTCAAAACTACTTATGGGACTGTAAATTAAAAACTGGTGGGTGATACAAGGCAATATGATAAGCTGAGGATATATTTCGAGGAGCATCCATCGGTTCTACCGATTTTCTTGTTTTAAATGGTCCGTACATAATATATAGTACGTGGTTTCCTTTCCGTAACCCCATCCCCTCCCCTTTTAAAGTCAAATGGCCTTTACCAAATAAATTCTAATTAATAATCACTGACACTGATGTAAGAGATTTACATGTATGTGTTCTGAGCAATGTGAGAATATGAACAGAAGACTACTGTTTACATGGCAATCAACACTTCACCCCTCACTCACTCCTTTATCAGCTCTCTCTCTCTCCTTTATTGTTTTTCTTTAAAGGGAATGTAGCGACACAGCCAAACCGTCTTTATTATTGAAAGTTCTGAAAAACTTGAATAAGGGTGAAAGAATTATCAAAATCGGATGATAAACAAAGAAGATATGATCATTTGAAGTTCCTGTTGAAACGGACATGGAAGCTGCCATTTTGAGAGCTATGACATCACGGTTATAAATGACCATATATGGAATATTTATAAATATGAACATTTTATGATATAGGGAAAAAATGACAGCAACAATATGAAAAATATGTAATACTTAATAGCAATAATGCTTTATATGACCAGTAAAAAAAAAGAATTCATTTGCAGTGATTTTATTCGTTTTAAATGATATTTATCAATATTCCATATATGGTAATATGGAACTATGACGTCATAGTTCTATAAATGGCGGCTCCCATATTCGTTTTAGAACAACATTTAAATGATTATATCTTTTTTGTTTATCATCCGATTTTGATAATTCTTTCACCTTTTCCCAAGATTTTCAGAACTCTCAATAATAGAGCTTGTTTGGCTGTGTCGCTACATTCCCTTTAAAGTGCGGACAGGTTATACTTTGTTTTTAGCCCGCACATTCAATGCATCCAATTTAAACATCTTGCATTTAAAAGACAGAAACGCAGACAGAACAGTTGCATACCTCCATGGAAGAGAACATACCTAGTGTATAGCTCTGAGAAATACAAACAGTTGCTGGGGTCATTCCAGTCAAATAGAAACCACGCAGTCCAATAACTGCCTGTGCGGTGTAACGAACATTTCAGCCGGATGGAGAACTGATCACAGGCCGCACAACTTAAAACTAAAAGGATACCGTTGAAAGTAAGTGTTTCATGAATGCAGTTGCGTATTTTATCAAACTTCACTGCAGAATAAGGAAACAATTAACTGTAACACAAATGCGTTTTACGGCAGAGGTCTCAATGTGCCATTGCACCACTGAGTTTCCTTCTTCGTTTTATATAGGACGAATGTATACCAAGAGATAAAAAAAATGCGTATTTTTCTCCGTAGAAAATTTCAAAAACACATATCAATCAAAAACGATCGAGCGTCCGCCAATATAAAAATGCAATAAAAACAGAGGGTCATGCATGTATCATGTAAGAAATAGCCAATATGTTGATTGACGTCACGTTCTATTTTGGCACGTCACAGATAAATTTACCCCATTTCCATACTTTCGCTTTATTGTCTATGTCAATTATAATTAAATATCTCAAACAAACACTAAGAAATGTGCCCAATACATCATTCGGATGAGGTATAGGTAATAAGGACAAATAGCAATCGAAAGTGCTCATTTTCTATCACTAGTAAGGCAGGGAAACGTTTTTTTATTAGGCACTATTTGACTATACACCACGGAAGCACAAACGCGTTGGTGTAATTACGCCTCAATCTGACAAATGTTTTATGTTATTAGGTTATACATCAATTCCATCAGACCATTGGTATCAGCGGAATATTACAATGAGATATAAAAAAAATGAAAAAAAGCATCTTTATGTTCCTATATTCTGGAACAACAATCTACCATTTCAGTCCTGCCAAATCTCCGGATAAAATCCGGATTTTTCAGTCGCTCTCCGGATCTCCGGATTTAAGTGTACAATCTCCGGATTTTTCATCAAAACTAAATGTTCATGATTTAACAGCTATACTTTCACAGTCTATCAACTATTTCCCGAATTGGTCATGTTACGCTCCCTAGTCAGAGGAATATATACAAGTGTCGAATCAGTGGGGGTCATACGTGTAATGCTCTGACTGAATAAGCAATTAACACCTGTAGACATAATTAGTTCAGTGGCATAACGACATACGTAATGCAGCAATATCTTTAATTGGTCAACCTAACTGAAAAAGCTTGTGTGAGTAACTTTGCAACTCCTTGTGTGTGCTAATCCTAAGACAGCTGCTGCTGTGTACGATGATTATAACTTGTATAAGAGTTGACTTTGTACACAGCTGTGTAGAAAAGTAAGCGCATCTTCATAAAAAAAACAGTTGTGGTAGAAACTAAACCAAGTCTTTCTAATCCAATTACTAGTTGTTGTTTTTTATAGTCTATTAACGTCTCGTCATAGTACAGTATAATATACAATAAAACATTGCATATGATTTTAACTATGCCATTCTAAAAAAAATTATAAGAGACTACTATGTTAATTTATTATTTTCTATAACTATCAAACAATGCATCAACTTGTATTAATTGCATCAATTCATAACTTTCACATGACATCATCAAAATAATTTGACCAATCATTGATCAATAAAATAAAAGACCTACACATTCTGGTAGGGGGTAAACTCGGTGTTTATCGTTTGTGCTCAACTGACTTTAGCCCTTTATAAAACTAGTTTGTAGTGATAATTATATTAAAAGCTTTATGTTTTATGTACATCTATGTATCTGCTTTTGGCGTTGTCTGATTTTAAAACACCAATATGGATATATTTAATCTAAATCATGGTCTAATGTTTTCATTTTTCATATAGAGATTGAGGATAAAGTCCGAGTAAACCCTTTATTTTCACCTACTGAATATCTCAACCTCCCGGAAGTTGACCTGATGTGAAGGTTATGAATAATTTAAATTTGCGATTTAAAAAAATAGTGCGAAAATCAAGTCGAGAGTTCCAAAATTTCCATTTAAGATGTTCTTCACGCGCTTTAAATCTTTAAATTTTAAAAATCTCAGGATTTTGTGTTAAAAATGTTTGGCAGGCCTGCCATTTTACCTCTATCCAGTGCGTTGCTAAGGCATCGCATCAGCGTTAACATCGCAGACGGTGCATTTATCGTCCAGTGTGATAATATAAAGTAATATTTGCAACGAATAAAAGATGGCAACAATGTGGGTCACACAATAAGACAACTTTATAATTACAAAGGTAGTGCCACTGTTGCATTATATAACTCGAAGCCTGGCACGCAGGAATCTAAATTGGGTTATTCCGATCAAATGAATTGATTGTTGGTTAACGTCTCCTCAACACATAACATGTTATTTCGAGCAGCTCCAGAGAGAATTGAAGGATACATAGGAGTCCGGAAACCTCGCCCAACTGTTATGTAATAGAGTGATGTGGTTTCTTATCGGGCCTGGAGGATTGCCTTCCAATAACGAGCGTCCGGGATACGACGAAGAGGCTAAGGGACGAGTTTTGTCCAAAGATACAGCGAATAACCCCAGTGGTGACCGCAAGACTCGAACCCGTGATCTCCGGGTTCTGCGTCAGAGGCAAGTCTGACAAATTCGTATATCGAAAGGATACTTTGGTTTTGTTTTACTCTGATATGTGGATTTATTGCTTCGGTACCCAACCTTTTGGCGATATGCACTATTTAAATATAGCAAACGTACGTAAAACGTTTTTGAGTTGCTTCCCTTACATCATTAGAGTATCATCCCTTTGTATTATACCTGCATAAAGGTGTGAACATGGAAATAATTAGAAGGCGTTCATGTGGCCTAGTGGTTACGGCAAGAACTTGTAACCTAGCATATCATGGGTTCGAAACCTCAACGAGTCAAATAAATCATAAAGACAAAATTGAAACCTCAACGAAGGAAATAAATCATGAAGAGAAAAACATTATTTTTTTTGTATAAATTGTTTTCTTTATGAATGAACAACACATGTTTAGGAAGTTATGTGTAATTGTATTATTTACACGTGCAACGCTTACTGATTCTGTTTTTCAAAATCCATGCAGCTGGATGTGTTCAATATTGTCAATTCGAATATTACTAATATAAATTGAATGAGTGATATAATATTTCTACATAAGACATCAATTAGCTACCTAATATGCCATGGTAAGGTTCGCTTTTTGATATTAGTTTATTTCGTCGGTGTGTTCTTGGGCTAGACGCTTTCCCATGGCCTCGACCGTCGGATGGGAACGGTAAACCGGCGGCCCCGTGTATCGGAGTTTGTCTTCCGAGCAAGTAAACTAATCTATTCATTAGTAGGAGAGTTTTCCGGATTAACGTGTATCCTTCCACTCTCTCTGGTGCGGCTCTAAATAACATATACTATGTTGATGAGCAGTTAAACAGCATTTTATTAGTGATCCGACTGGATGATATGTTAACGGTAAAAACATACGTAATCAGAACCCGAAAATCATCCAATCGGGTCACTTCTTTGAGGACAACCGGAGTAACCATAAGTAGGAAATGTTGTTATGGTAGCAATCGGCGATTTTACTTAAATTTCTCCCCAGAGTGCTTTTTTTGCTACGAACTGTGAATATATACTGTGCTAAATGGAAATCAGACGTAACGAACGGTGTAAAGGATTTGAACAGTTATAACTTAGATTGGTATATATGAATGGAATAGCTATGGTTGATTCTGATAGACATTTTGTGCGTTGGCATCGCCAATTACTAACGTTGTGAGCGTTGTTTTTCCACAGTGACGTCATGCAACTGTTGACATTATTGACGTCATTGTTGATTTTGCGTGACATTTATTTTCCCCGTTGTATAAGATGAGGCTTTCCATCATCCATGTAAAACGCGGATAACCTTATAACTCATGTTTTTGTTGTTTTTAGCATAAAAACCCACTGATTCAGTTTTTCAACAATTCATGTCATTCATTCACGCTTTGCTTATTTTGAAATAAACACGTGTCGAAGGTGCATGTCTACCTATCCTCTGTGTTCATGCTCTCCGACAGCATAGTCCTGGACAACACAGTAAAATACTTGCTATTCATTACAACAGACATAACACTTTTACATCAGGTTAAATTTTAAATGAGAAATGAAAATCAATGACGAAAACACATGCAAATTACACAAACTTTGGATTTTTTTCAATGGAATATTTTAGCATCCTACGACCCGGAAGTACTTTCTCACCGCTCTGACACCAATAGCATTATTTCGCTTAAATAACTATGTAATTATGTTCTTGTTTAAGTCTTTGACTTTGCAAATAAGGTTCTTATTTTGATCCACGTGACAGGAATTGAACATGACCGTGATTTAAGACAGTTTTTGCATATTCCTGAGTGTTTTGAGTATAGGTCAGATAATCCGATAATGAGCATTCCAAAACGAACGGGAAAGTTAAATTTAGCAGAAATAGATTATCAATAAGGAGGAATTTCGGAAACTGCGCTGTGAGATAGGTGGATACATCAAACAAAGCACACGTGCTATAATTTGATTAGTATATATATATGTACGATCATACTTAGAGATCTATTTGTAATGTATTTAATATGAATATAGTTAAAGGGAATGTAGCGACACAGCCAAACCATCTTTATTATTGAAAGTTCTGAAAAACTTGAATAAGGGTGAAAGAATTATCAAAATCGGATGATAAACAAAGAAGATATGATCATTTGAAGTTCCTGTTGAAACGGACATGGAAGCTGCCATTTTGAGAGCTATGACATCACGGTTCTAAATGACCATATATGGAATATTTATAAATATGAAATTTTTTTGATATAGGGAAAAATGACAGCAACAATATGAAAAATATGTAATACTTAATAAATGATATTTATCAATATTCCATATATGGTAATATGGAACTATGACGTCATAGTTCTAAAAATGGCGGCTCCCATATTTGTTTTAGAACAACCTTTAAATGGTTATATCTTTTTTGTTTATCATCCGATTTTGATAATTCTTTCACCTTTTCCCAAGATTTTCAGAACTCTCAATAATAGAGCTTGTTTGGCTGTGTCGCTACATTCCCTTTAAAGTGCGGACAGGTTATACTTTGTTTTAGCCCGCACATTCAATGCATCCAATTTAAACATCTTGCATTTAAAAGACAGAAACGCAGACAGAACAGTTGCATACCTCCATGGAAGAGAACATACCTAGTGTATAGCTCTGAGAAATACAAACAGTTGCTGGGGTCATTCCAGTCAAATAGAAACCATGCAGTCCACTAACTGCCTGTGCGGTGTAACGAACATTTCAGCCGGATGGAGAACTGATCACAGGCCGCACAACTTAAAACTAAAAGGATACCGTTGAAAGTAAGTGTTTCATGAATGCAGTTGCGTATTTTATCAAACTTCACTGCAGAATAAGGAAACAATTAACTGTAACACAAATGCGTTTTACGGCAGAGGTCTCAATGTGTCATTGCACCACTGAGTTTCCTTCTTCGTTTTATATAGGACGAATGTATACCAAGAGATAAAAAAATGCGTATTTTTCTCCGTAGAAAATTTCAAAAAAATTTACCCCATTTCCATACTTTCGCTTTACTGTCTATGTCAATTATAATTAAATATCTCAAACAAACACTAAGAAATGTGCCCAATACATCATTCGGATGAGGTATAGGTAATAAGGACAAATAGCAATCGAAAGTGCTCATTTTCTATCACTAGTAAGGCAGGGAAACGTTTTTTTATTAGGCACTATTTGACTATACACCACGAAAGCACAAACGCGTTTGTGTAATTACGCCTCAATCTGTCAAATGTTTCATGTTATTAGGTTATACATCAATTCCATCAGACCATTGGTATCAGCGGAATATTACAATGAGATATAAAAAAAATGAAAAAAAGCATCTTTATGTTCCTATATTCTGGAACAACAATCTACAATTTCAGTCCTGCCAAATCTCTGGATAAAATCCGGATTTTTCAGTCGCTCTCCGGATCTCCGGATTTAAGTGTACAATCTCCGGATTTTTCATCAAAACTAAATGTTCATGATTTAACAGCTATACTTTCACAGTCTATCAACTATTTCCCGAATTGGTCATGTTACGCTCCCTAGTCAGAGGAATATATACAAGTGTCGAATCAGTGGGGGTCATACGTGTAATGCTCTGACTGAATAAGCAATTAACACCTGTAGACATAATTAGTTCAGTGGCATAACGACATACGTAATGCAGCAATATCTTTAATTGGTCAACCTAACTGAAATAGCTTGTGTGAGTAACTTTGCAACTCCTTGTGTGTGCTACCCCTAAAACAGCTGCTGCTGTGTACGATGATTATAACTTGTATAAGAGTTGACTTTGTACACAGCTGTGTAGAAAAGTAAGCGCATCTTCATAAAAAAAACAGTTGTTGTAGAAACTAAACCAAGTCTTTCTAATCCAATTACTAGTTGTTGTTTTTTATAGTTTATTAACGTCTCGTCATAGTACAGTATAATATACAATAAAACATTGCATATGATTTTAACTATGCCATTCTAAAAAAAATTATAAGAGACTACTATGTTAATTTATTATTTTCTATAACTATCAAACAATGCATCAACTTGTATTAATTGCATCAATTCATAACTTTCACATGACATCATCAAAATAATTTGACCAATCATTGATCAATAAAATAAAAGACCTACACATTCTGGTAGGGGGTAAACTCGGTGTTTATCGTTTGTGCTCAACTG
This sequence comes from Cyrtodaria siliqua, assembly GCA_037043455.1. Classification (NCBI taxonomy): domain Eukaryota; kingdom Metazoa; phylum Mollusca; class Bivalvia; order Adapedonta; family Hiatellidae; genus Cyrtodaria; species Cyrtodaria siliqua. The sequence goes on along the minus strand of JAWPHD010010190.1, from coordinate 69,985 downwards.
ACTTTAGCCCTTTATAAAACTAGTTTGTAGTGATAATTATATTAAAAGCTTTATGTTTTATGTACATCTATGTATCTGCTTTTGGCGTTGTCTGATTTTAAAACACCAATATGGATATATTTAATCTAAATCATGGTCTAATGTTTTCATTTTTCATATAGAGATTGAGGATAAAGTCCGAGTAAACCCTTTATTTTCACCTACTGAATATCTCAACCTCCCGGAAGTTGACCTGATGTGAAGGTTATGAATAATTTAAATTTGCGATTTAAAAAAATAGTGCGAAAATCAAGTCGAGAGTTCCAAAATTTCCATTTAAGATGTTCTTCACGCGCTTTAAATCTTTAAATTTTAAAAATCTCAGGATTTTGTGTTAAAAAGGTTTGGCAGGCCTGCCATTTTACCTCTATCCAGTGCGTTGCTAAGGCATCGCATCAGCGTTAACATCGCAGACGGTGCATTTATCGTCCAGTGTGATAATATAAAGTAATATTTGCAACGAATATAAGATGGCAACAATGTGGGTCACACAATAAGACAACTTTATAATTACAAAGGTTGTGCCACTGTTGCATTATATAACTCGAAGCCTGGCACGCAGGAATCTAAATTGGGTTATTCCGATCAAATGAATTGATTGTTGGTTAACGTCTCCTCAACACATAACATGTTATTTCGAGCAGCTCCAGAGAGAATTGAAGGATACATAGGAGTCCGGAAACCTCGCCCAACTGTTATGTAATAGAGTGATGTGGTTTCTTATCGGGCCTGGAGGATTGCCTTCCAATAACGAGCGTCCGGGATACGACGAAGAGGCTAAGGGACGAGTTTTGTCCAAAGATACAGCGAATAACCCCAGTGGTGACCGCAAGACTCGAACCCGTGATCTCCGGGTTCTGTGTCAGAGGCAAGTCTGACAAATTCGTATATCGAAAGGATACTTTGGTTTTGTTTTACTCTGATATGTGTATTTATTGCTTCGGTACCCAACCTTTTGGCGATATGCACTATTTAAATATAGCAAACGTACGTAAAACGTTTTTGAGTTGCTTCCCTTACATCATTAGAGTATCGTCCCTTTGTATTATACCTGCATAAAGGTGTGAACATGGAAATAATTAGAAGGCGTTCATGTAGCCTAGTGGTTACGGCAAGAACTTGTAACCTAGCATATCATGGGTTCGAAACCTCAACGAGTCAAATAAATCATAAAGACAAAATTGAAACCTCAACGAAGGAAATAAATCATGAAGAGAAAAACATTATTTTTTTTGTATAAATTGTTTTCTTTATGAATGAACAACACATGTTTAGGAAGTTATGTGTAATTGTATTATTTACACGTGCAACGCTTACTGATTCTGTTTTTCAAAATCCATTCAGCTGGATGTGTTCAATATTGTCAATTCGAATATTACTAATATAAATTGAATGAGTGATATAATATTTCTACATAAGGCATCAATTAGCTACCTAATATGCCATGGTAAGGTTCGCTTTTTGATATTAGTTTATTTCGTCGGTGTGTTCTTGGGCTAGACGCTTTCCCATGGCCTCGACCGTCGGATGGGAACGGTAAACCGGCGGCCCCGTGTATCGGAGTTTGTCTTCCGAGCAAGTAAACTAATCTATTCATTAGTAGGAGAGTTTTCCGGATTAACGTGTATCCTTCCACTCTCTCTGGTGCGGCTCTAAATAACATATACTATGTTGATGAGCAGTTAAACAGCATTTTATTAGTGATCCGACTGGATGATATGTTAACGGTAAAAACATACGTAATCAGAACCCGAAAATCATCCAATCGGGTCACTTCTTTGAGGACAACCGGAGTAACCATAAGTAGGAAATGTTGTTATGGTAGCAATCGGCGATTTTACTTAAATTTCTCCCCAGAGTGCTTTTTTTGCTACGAACTGTGAATATATACTGTGCTAAATGGAAATCAGACGTAACGAACGGTGTAAAGGATTTGAACAGTTATAACTTAGATTGGTATATATGAATGGAATAGCTATGGTTGATTCTGATAGACATTTTGTGCGTTGGCATCGCCAATTACTAACGTTGTGAGCGTTGTTTTTCCACAGTGACGTCATGCAACTGTTGACATTATTGACGTCATTGTTGATTTTGCGTGACATTTATTTTCCCCGTTGTATAAGATGAGGCTTTCCATCATCCATGTAAAACGCGGATAACCTTATAACTCATGTTTTTGTTGTTTTTGGCATAAAAACCCACTGATTCAGTTTTTCAACAATTCATGTCATTCATTCACGCTTTGCTTATTTTGAAATAAACACGTGTCGAAGGTGCATGTCTACCTATCCTCTGTTTTCATGCTCTCCGACAGCATAGTCCTGGACAACACAGTAAAATACTTGCTATTCATTACAACAGACATAACACTTTAACATCAGGTTAAATTTTAAATGAGAAATGAAAATCAATGACGAAAACACATGCAAATTACACAAACTTTGGATTTTTTTCAATGGAATATTTTAGCATCCTACGACCCGGAAGTACTTTCTCACCGCTCTGATATCAATAGCATTATTTCGCTTAAATAACTATGTAATTATGTTCTTGTTTAAGTCTTTGACTTTGCAAATAAGGTTCTTATTTTTGATCCACGTGAGAGGAATTGAACATGACCGTGTTTTAAGACAGTTTTTGCATATTCCTGAGTGTTTTGAGTATAGGTCAGATAATCCGATAATGAGCATTCCAAAATGAAAGGGAAAGTTAAATTTAGCAGAAATAGATTATCAATAAGGAGGAATTTCGGAAACTGCGCTGTGAGATAGGTGGATACATCAAACAAAGCACACGTGCTATAATTTGATTAGTATATATATATGTACGAGCATACTTAGAGATCTATTTGTAATGTATTTAATATGAATATAGTTAAAGGGAATGTAGCGACACAGCCAAACCATCTTTATTATTGAAAGTTCTGAAAAACTTGAATAAGGGTGAAAGAACTATCAAAATCGGATGATAAACAAAGAAGATATGATCATTTGAAGTTCCTGTTGAAACGGACATGGAAGCTGCCATTTTGAGAGCTATGACATCACGGTTCTAAATGACCATATATGGAATATTTATAAATATGAAATTTTTTTGATATAGGGAAAAATGACAGCAACAATATGAAAAATATGTAATACTTAATAAATTATATCTATCAATATTCCATATATGGTAATATGGAACTATGACGTCATAGTTCTAAAAATGGCGGCTCCCATATTTGTTTTAGAACAACCTTTAAATGGTTATATCTTTTTTGTTTATCATCCGATTTTGATAATTCTTTCACCTTTTCCCAAGATTTTCAGAACTCTCAATAATAGAGCTTGTTTGGCTGTGTCGCTACATTCCCTTTAAAGTGCGGACAGGTTATACTTTGTTTTAGCCCGCACATTCAATGCATCCAATTTAAACATCTTGCATTTAAAAGACAGAAACGCAGACAGAACAGTTGCATACCTCCATGGAAGAGAACATACCTAGTGTATAGCTCTGAGAAATACAAACAGTTGCTGGGGTCATTCCAGTCAAATAGAAACCATGCAGTCCAATAACTGCCTGTGCGGTGTTACGAACATTTCAGCCGGATGGAGAACTGATCACTGGCCGCACAACTTAAAACTAAAAGGATACCGTTGAAAGTAAGTGTTTCATGAATGCAGTTGCGTATTTTATCAAACTTCACTGCAGAATAAGGAAACAATTAACTGTAACACAAATGCGTTTTACGGCAGAGGTCTCAATGTGTCATTGCACCACTGAGTTTCCTTCTTCGTTTTATATAGGACGAATGTATACCAAGAGATAAAAAAATGCGTATTTTTCTCCGTAGAAAATTTCAAAAACACATATCAATCAAAAACGATCGAGCGTCCGCCAATATAAAAATGCAATAAAAACAGAGGGTCATGCATGTATCATGTAAGAAATAGCCAATATGTTGAATGACGTCACGTTCTATTTTGGCACGTCACAGATAAATTTACCCCATTTTCATACTTTCGCTTTACTGTCTATGTCAATTATAATTAAATATCTCAAACAAACACTAAGAAATGTGCCCAATACATCATTCGGATGAGGTATAGGTAATAAGGACAAATAGCAATCGAAAGTGCTCATTTTCTATCACTAGTAAGGCAGGGAAACGTTTTTTTATTAGGCACTATTTAACTATACACCACGGAAGCACAAACGCGTTGGTGTAATTACGCCTCAATCTGACAAATGTTTTATGTTATTAGGTTATACATCAATTCCATCAGACCATTGGTATCAGCGGAATATTACAATGAGATATAAAAAAATGAAAAAAAGCATCTTTATGTTCCTATATTCTGGAACAACAATCTACCATTTCAGTCCTGCCAAATCTCCGGATAAAATCCGGATTTTTCAGTCGCTCTCCGGATCTCCGGATTTAAGTGTACAATCTCCGGATTTTTCATCAAAACTAAATGTTCATGATTTAACAGCTATACTTTCACAGTCTATCAACTATTTCCCGAATTGGTCATGTTACGCTCCCTAGTCAGAGGAATATATACAAGTGTCGAATCAGTGGGGGTCATACGTGTAATGCTCTGACTGAATAAGCAATTAACACCTGTAGACATAATTAGTTCAGTGGCATAACGACATACGTAATGCAGCAATATCTTTAATTGGTCAACCTAACTGAAATAGCTTGTGTGAGTAACTTTGCAACTCCTTGTGTGTGCTACCCCTAAAACAGCTGCTGCTGTGTACGATGATTATAACTTGTATAAGAGTTGACTTTGTACACAGCTGTGTAGAAAAGTAAGCGCATCTTCATAAAAAAAACAGTTGTTGTAGAAACTAAACCAAGTCTTTCTAAACCAATTACTAGTTGTTGTTTTTTATAGTTTATTAACGTCTCGTCATAGTACAGTATAATATACAATAAAACATTGCATATGATTTTAACTATGCCATTCTAAAAAAAATTATAAGAGACTACTATGTTAATTTATTATTTTCTATAACTATCAAACAATGCATCAACTTGTATTAATTGCATAAATTCATAACTTTCACATGACATCATCAAAATAATTTGACCAATCATTGATCAATAAAATAAAAGACCTACACATTCTGGTAGGGGGTAAACTGGGTGTTTATCGTTGGTGCTCAACTGACTTTAGCCCTTTATAAAACTAGTTTGTAGTGATAATTATATTAAAAGCTTTATGTTTTATGTACATCTATGTATCTGCTTTTGGCGTTGTCTGATTTTAAAACACCAATATGGATATATTTAATCTAAATCATGGTCTAATGTTTTCATTTTTCATATAGAGATTGAGGATAAAGTCCGAGTAAACCCTTTATTTTCACCTACTGAATATCTCAACCTCCTCGGAAGTTGACCTGATGTGAAGGTTATGAATAATTTAAATTTGCGATTTAAAAAAATAGTGCGAAAATCAAGTCGAGAGTTCCAAAATTTCCATTTAAGATGTTTTTCACGCGCTTTAAATCTTTAAATTTTAAAAATCTCAGGATTTTGTGTTAAAAAGGTTTGGCAGGCCTGCCATTTTACCTCTATCCAGTGCGTTGCTAAGGCATCGCATCAGCGTTAACATCGCAGACGGTGCATTTATCGTCCAGTGTGATAATATAAAGTAATATTTGCAACGAATATAAGATGGCAACAATGTGGGTCACACAATCAGACAACTTTATAATTACAAAGGTAGTGCCACTGTTGCATTATATAACTCGAAGCCTGGCACGCAGGAATCTAAATTGGGTTATTCCGATCAAATGAATTGATTGTTGGTTAACGTCTCCTCAACACATAACATGTTATTTCGAGCAGCTCCAGAGAGAATTGAAGGATACATAGGAGTCCGGAAACCTCGCCCAACTGTTATGTAATAGAATGATGTGGTTTCTTATCGGGCCTGGAGGATTGCCTTCCAATAACGAGCGTCCGGGATACGACGAAGAGGCTAAGGGACGAGTTTTGTCCAAAGATACAGCGAATAACCCCAGTGGTGACCGCAAGACCCGAACCAGTGATCTCCGGGTTCTGCGTCAGAGGCAAGTCTGACAAATTCGTATATCGAAAGGATACTTTGGTTTTGTTTTACTCTGATATGTGGATTTATTGCTTCGGTACCCAACCTTTTGGCGATATGCACTATTTAAACATAGCAAACGTACGTAAAACGTTTTTGAGTTGCTTCCCTTACATCATTAGAGTATCGTCCCTTTGTATTATACCTGCATAAAGGTGTGAACATGGAAATAATTAGAAGGCGTTCATATGGCCTAGTGGTTACGGCAAAAACTTGTAACCTAGCATATCATGGGTTCGAAACCTCAACGAGTCAAATAAATCATAAAGACAAAATTGAAACCTCAACGAAGGAAATAAATCATGAAGAGAAAAACATTATTTTTTTTGTATAAATTGTTTTCTTTATGAATGAACAACACATGTTTAGGAAGTTATGTGTAATTGTATTATTTACACGTGCAACGCTTACTGATTCTGTCTTTCAAAATCCATGCAGCTGGATGTGTTCAATATTGTCAATTCGAATATTACTAATATAAATGTAATGAGTGATATACTATTTCTACATAAGGCATCAATTAGCTACCTAATATGCCATGGTAAGGTTCGCTTTTTGATATTATTTTATTTCGTCGGTGTGTTCTTGGGCTTGACGCTTTCCCATGGCCTCGACCGTCGGATGGGAACGGTAAACCGGCGGCCCCGTGTATCGGAGTTTGTCTTCCGAGCAAGTAAACTAATCTATTCATTAGTTGGAGAATTTTCCGGATTAACGTGTATCCTTCCACTCTCTCTGGTGCGGCTCTAAATAACATATACTATGTTGATGAGCAGTTAAACAGCATTTTATTAGTGATCCGACTGGATGATATGTTAACGGTAAAAACATACGTAATCAGAACCCGAAAATCATCCAATCGGGTCACTTCTTTGAGGACAACCGGAGTAACCATAAGTAGGAAATGTTGTTATGGTAGCAATCGGCGATTTTACTTAAATTTCTCCCCAGAGTGCTTTTTTTGCTACGAACTGTGAATATATACTGTGCTAAATGGAAATCAGACGTAACGAACGGTGTAAAGGATTTAAACAGTTATAACTTAGATTGGTATATATGAATGGAATAGCTATGGTTGATTCTGATAGACATTTTGTGCGTTGGCATCGCCAATTACTAACGTTGTGAGCGTTGTTTTTCCACAGTGACGTCATGCAACTGTTGACATTATTGACGTCATTGTTGATTTCGCGTGACATTTATTTTCCCGGTTGTATAAGATGAGGCTTTCCATCATCCATGTGAAACGCGGATAACCTTATAACTCATGTTTTTGTTGTTTTTGGCATAAAAACCCACTGATTCAGTTTTTCAACAATTCATGTCATTCATTCACGCTTTGCTTATTTTGAAATAAACACGTGTCGAAGGTGCATGTCTACCTATCCTCTGTGTTCATGCTCTCCGACAGCATAGTCCTGGACAACACAGTAAAATACTTGCTATTCATTACAACAGACATAACACTTTAACATCAGGTTAAATTTTAAATGAGAAATGAAAATCAATGACGAAAACACATGCAAATTACACAAACTTTGGATTTTTTTCAATGGAATATTTTAGCATCCTACGACCCGGAAGTACTTTCTCACCGCTCTGACACCAATAGCATTATTTCGCTTAAATAACTATGTAAATATGTTCTTGTTTAAGTCTTTGACTTTGCAAATAAGGTTCTTATTTTTGATCCACGTGACAGGAATTGAACATGACCGTGATTTAAGACAGTTTTTGCATATTCCTGAGTGTTTTGAGTATAGGTCAGATAATCTGATAATGAGCATTCCAAAATGAACGGGAAAGTTAAATTTAGCAGAAATAGATTATCAATAAGGAGGAATTTCGGAAACTGCGCTGTGAGATAGGTGGATACATCAAACAAAGCACACGTGCTATAATTTGATTAGTATATATATATGTACGAGCATACATAGAGATCTAATTGTAATGTATTTAATATGAATATAGTTAAAGGGAATGTAGCGACACAGCCAAACCATCTTTATTATTGAAAGTTCTGAAAAACTTGAATAAGGGTGAAAGAATTATCAAAATCGGATGATAAACAAAGAAGATATGATCATTTGAAGTTCCTGTTGAAACGGACATGGAAGCTGCCAATTTGAGTGCTATGACATCACAGTTCTAAATGACCATATATGGAATATTTATAAATATGAATTTTTTTTGATATAGGGAAAAATGACAGCAACAATATGAAAAATATGTAATACTTAATAAATGATATTTATCAATATTCCATATATGGTAATATGGAACTATGAAGTCATAGTTCTAAAAAAGGCGGCTCCCATATTTGTTTTAGAACAACCTTTAAATGGTTATATCTTTTTTGTTTATCATCCGATTTTGATAATTCTTTCACCTTTTCCCAAGATTTTCATAACTCTCAATAATAGAGCTTGTTTGGCTGTGTCGCTACATTCCCTTTAAAGTGCGGACAGGTTATACTTTGTTTTTAGCCCGCACATTCAATGCATCCAATTTAAACATCTTGCATTTAAAAGACAGAAACGCAGACAGAACAGTTGCATACCTCCATGGAAGAGAACATACCTAGTGTATAGCCCTGTCCGATAAGGTCTTATCTCCCCCTGATATTTACTTCCCTTCACGCTACTCTTGACTGATAAAAGATAAGAATCTCGATCTCTAAGAATTTTCTTACTTCCGGAGGGGTTTCCGATAATGGACATCGAAACACCAAAAAAGCGTCATTATTGCACTGTTTGTTCAATTTACCGAGTGAAAAACGAAAATGGTCGTTCGGTTACATTGCATAGGTTCCCCATGAACGATAAAGTCAGAACAGCTTGGATACGAAGACTTAAATTGATAAAGAAAGGCTACAAATACAATGTCACTCAACGCCTTTGCTCGGAGCACTTTGTTGGTGGCCTGTTTGAGCGAAATGCGGTGCCGTCGGTGTTTGGTGAAAAAATCTTCCAAACCTACAAAGTATGAATCGTTTCTTATATTTAATCTTTTCTTTCTTTCTATTTATAAAAATTTAACGAACATATGCAGTTTTTTTCCCTGTAAAAGTCTATCAGCATTATATATAGTGGTGGGTGGGGAATTTTAAATATCAGTAAACAGTATACCATTTTAATTGTTTATTATATATGAATTGCTTTTTATTTCAAATGTAGATATTATTATATTTATTTTTCTACACTTATTAATATCTAAAACACTGCAAGGGAAATGTATGGTAGGAAGATTGGCAAAGGAGGAAAGATGTACATTAGTTCAGACACACAAGAGATATTGTCTCACTTGCAATACATTTGATGGTTGATTAATTCCACAACCATATATTTACTTCAGGTAGACGATCTCGCACCTGTTGAAGAACCTGAACCAATGGAGACTTTAGCATGCCACGTTGATGATGCAGATGAGTACGCAACAGTGCAAGAAACGTTCAAGACAATATTCTCCCTAGAAGAATCTTCCGTGCACCTCCATGACTATTGTGGAATGGTGAAAGAAACTTCTGTTTCAAAGGCAGTCGATAAAGCAGAGCAGACAGATATTCCTTGTGCTAGTACCAATGAATTGTCCACACAAACTGACAAGCCTATGCTGAATGATTATTGTGAATCTGTTGATGCATGTACCCAGACTGAATTTGTGTTTGATAAAAATGAAACATATTACGCCACTCCACTGATAAGTAATACTAAAAAGAAAACTACAGATGCTGAAACTCAGTGTAATAGACCTGTCCTTACATATGAAGATGTTAAAAATGATCAACAATTTATGTTTTATACTGGGGTACCAAATAAAAAACTGTTTGAGACATTATTTAATGAGATGAGTGATGCACAGGAGCAAACAACACGAAACGAACACAGCTCCGGTGGCGGTTCGGGTAGACCACGCAGTCTGCGACTGATAGACGAGTTTTTCCTTGTTCTTATGCGATTACGACTAGGTTTGTTGTTAGAAACCATAGCAGACAGATTTTGCATTTCAAAATCTACGTGTGGTGTAATTTGTGATCGGTGGATTAAATATTTACACCTGAAACTTGCTTTTTTGACATTTTGGCAATCACGTGCTTTGGTAGATAAGTTTATGCCAAATAAGTTGAAGCGTAAGTATCCAAATTGTCGAGTAATTATAGACTGTACAGAACTGTTTACAGAAACACCTCAATCACTGAAAAATAAATCTTTGCTGTATTCAAGCTATAAATCGCATATGACATATAAAGCTCTTCTCGGAATAAGCCCCAGTGGAAATATATCATTTGTCTCCGATCTTTGGTCGGGGGCTATAAGTGACAAGCAAATCACAAAGAGATCTGGTATATTAGGTCTGTGTGAAGCTGGCGATGCTATCATGGCAGACAAGGGCTTCTTAATAAATGACTTAACAACACCACTTGGTATTCACTTGATAATACCACCATTTAAGACGAAGCGCTTTTCAAGGAGGAAAGTTGAGGAAACAAGACATATCGCAAATCTACGTATAGATGTTGAACGTGCAATGGAAAGGGTCAAGAATTTCAGAATTTTACGTGGTGATATACCAATAACCTTGGCTCATTGCGTATCGAAACTGTGGAAAGTATGTGTAAATTTGTCGAATCTCCAACCTCCGCTTGTACAGGATGATATGCAAGATGACTGATATGTACATCACAATTGCCGTGCACATTTATTTTTAATTAACATGATTTACATGTGTAGAGGATCTTATATTCGTGTCTGTTTAATATTGAATTTATTAGACAAGTTCGATAAAATTATAATGATGTGAGGCTGTTCCGAGCATCATATATATTTTATCCAACGAGTTGAATAAAGTCAATATTAAACAGGAGTGAATTGTATTTATCACACACCACTCCAGCAAAGACTCACAAGGCACATTTATTATTGTAGCTGCTAGATAATGTTTGTATGAGGACATTGTATGTTGACTCGACAATTCTAATGCACACAGATGAACGGTATACTATTGGGTATAATAGACCTAACGATGGTTCACCTCCATTTGCATAATTATTACACTAGTGTAATATGATAATAAATATTACACTCCCACATATAATGTAGCCATTATATGCACACCAAGATGAACGGAATACTGTTGAGAATAATAAGACAGAATGATGGTTCGCCTTCATTTGCATATTTATTACACTCCCACACTGCAAGGTATGTGATAAATTGGGAGTATTATTTATATAATTTAGCCATTCTGATGCACACCGAGATGAACGAAATACTATTGGGTATAATAGACCTAACGATGGTTCACCTTCATTTGCATAATTATTACACTAGTGTAATAATATGATAATATATATTACAATCCCACATATAATTTAGCCATTCTATGCACACCAAGATGAACGGAATACTGTTGAGTATAATAGACAGAATGATGGTTCGCCTTCATTTGCATATTTATTACACTATTGTTATATTACACTCCCACACTGAAAGTCATTTGATAATTGGGAGTATTATATTATTTAGCCCTCGCTCTTTCTAGGGTGAATGCAAAGAGATTATTTAACTGCTGTATTTGATTTTAAGGAAATCCTTCACAAGATGAATTGATAAGATTCCCCATGATTAAACTGATGCAGTCGAGTGAAAAATCAATACACCTACCATCATGTGAAAGATTCATTATAATTAAATGTAGCAGTTAAATAATATCTCTTACATTTTAAAGGGATATAAGGCAATCTTGACTTTTTTAAAACATTAATATATTTAAACCTATGGTAGAAATACCAAGCACAATTTATTACATGTACATGACATGTATTTAATGATACTGCATTAATAAATCAAGGTGTTAATTTATGATAAGATTGCTGTATGTCCCGTTAAAATTATTTTCTGGAATTTATAGTTGTGTAAATTAACTGTTGATGCAGGGATTGAATTGTAAAACAAAAATTAAATTTATATTTAAATTTTAATGCACATTGTAGGCTAGCAATTACACCATTATGAATTGGAAACTGCAAAATAAATGTGTTAAACAATCTCACTTTATTCTTCTTTTATATAATAGTATGGACATGCTGTTTCAAATATATTTTCTCGAAAAGTGAGTCTATTCTCTGTAAATGTTTATGATTTGCTTTACGCTTTTAAGCATAATGCAGCGCCAGCTTTCATTCTGCAGCTAGTGTCAATGGAAAAGAGGTTTTCCTCGCTTCACTCTGCGAGAAAAGAGCTCTGGTAAAATAAAGTCTACATAAAATATGTTAACAGAGATGAGACAGTGGTCCCATAATTGGGCATCAAAAACAATCCTTTCTTTGTGATAATCCTTTAAGGTCCACACAATAAAATCACACTGCTTTGTGTTTGTAAGTGCCATTTGTGCCTGCACCTGATAATAGTATGCATGATTTTTCTTCAGTTTCAACTGTCCAGTTTCATATTGACAATAAAACTGCGGGTCCTTGGCGGCTTCCTCTAAAGTAGAAAATCTCCATTTATAAGGACATTTAATTTCAATCACACCTTCAACTTGACCGTCAATTTTCACTAGTCCATCCGGACTTGCTCCTAGGTGTGGGAACTCCTTGTGCACACATAATCCACACAATTGCACGCTTAAATTGGGGTAGTTTTTTCTCATAACTTTGCAGTATTTAAGTCTAGCTGCAGGCTCATGGTCACGTCCCCATTTAACGATTTTATTATCAAAAGGGCAATATCCTAGTACACTCTTTACAAGAGATGTAGCTTCGTTTGTTTGACGACGTTTACAAACAGCCCCAAAATTGGAAGCTGTTATTCTACCAAGTCTTGCATTACGCCACATTTTGTTATTTTGTTGGCCACGCGTGATTTTTTCTATTTGCTCACATTCATCTTGATTCAAACTCAATGTTTCATAATAATTCTTGAAAAAGTGGACACATTTTTCGCTTCTCAAGTCACATGAGTCCGCAAAGTTAAGTTAATTTTATGCAACGGTGGCAGTAACACTTTTGGATTTATTCTTGGAACTGAATCTTCTCGTGTGAGTAGCCAAGCGGCATGAGGTGCACACATCCTTAGTTTGTCAGCAAAAGACTCCAAATTGACTGGAGTAACCTGCGGCTTTTTAACAACATCTTCACGTTTGTTTTTCTCTTCGATTTTTGGGGAGTCGGCTTCAATATCTATCCACTTGTGTTTTTTAAATGAAATGTTCTTTGCCTTTTGGGGACTAAGCTTTCGCTTCCTAGGCTGGTTCCATTTGCATCCTTTCGATGTTGATGCATCAAGTCCATCTCTCTTCCTGTCTGAAATGTCCACCAAGCCGTGCAGAAATGCCGCAACGTGGTTACAAGATTCCCCTTCTCTGAAATGAGAAAAATCATTCAACTGTTTTTATTTAAGAAAAAAAGATAACCAATCGCCTTAAACTCAAAAACATTGACAACATATAACTTCAAAATAAGTTAATGTTCAAATTAAATTGGAAATATAATATTCAAAATCCTAATAAACGGTAAAATGTACGAGAGAAGAATGAAAATGTGCAATGTAACACCTCATTTATGACATGTGATTCTAAAAACTGAGGCGACTTACTCTGCAGAATACCTAAGTTTATTTATTGTCGAATATAAAACATAAGCAAGTACATGTATAGCTTTGACCGACTTTAGGGTCAAAGCACAAGTGGCCCAGTCGATAAATATATATACACAACAAGTATGGGGTTTAACGTTGCTTTTAACAACAACAATAATTTTGTCATGTAACGACTGTGTTCAATTTACATAAACATGACACCCCACCCAGTCACATTACACGGACACCAATCGAGGGAGCTACTCATACAATGTGTGTGCTCTACCACCATACAACAACCCTACATCATTTATAAACATATATTTATCAATATATTGAATAATTTCAAAACCATGAGATAGTTCTGGGGAAAAAGAGATACACTTAATTTACGTACCCAGCGCTACAGTCACAGCCAGCAGCATGGACGTGTCCAGTTACTTTTGCCATACATATCCATACAGTATAGTCTGGTTTCTGTGTCACTGTCTGTGTTGGTAGGGATGGGATGACCTTTGCTTTTACATAGCAATGTGAATTGTCTTGTGAAATGTCGTGGTAATAAACAGAATGCACATGTCTGTCTTCATAGAACACCTTCGCCTTCAACTGTCGTTTAGCATTATTTGGTCCCAAGTCGAGCGTTCTCCGTTTGCTCAAAACCATATAATTTTAAAGCTCGCTGTTATTAAACATAGGAATATGTCCAGTATCAGCACTCCAACCATCTTTTAAACGTATAGGATCTGGAAGAACCTCCCCGAGCGGTGAAATAAACCTTTCCAATCGCCTTTGATTTGCGTTATTTTCGTCCTCTAAACGCAACTCGTCTAAAGGTCTTTTCTCCAAAGAATTTGCACCTTTCGCTCGCTTCACCAGCTCGGCCTTTTTCCCCGATACGTACTCTCCATGGTTGCGTAGGTAACTTTTTAATTCATTCACAGTTAAACTGTCATATTTAAGATTATTATCACTACGTTCCGATGAATGATTTTCGTTGTTCGACGCCATGATAGATAAATAATACCCTCCGGAAGAAGAATTAATTTTAGCTTCTCAAGGGAAGTAATTACGCCACGGGCAGATAAGACCTTATCGGACAGGGCTATAGCTCTGAAAAATACAAACAGTTGCTGGGGTCATTCCAGTCAAATAGAAACCATGCAGTCCAATAACTGCCTGTGCGGTGTAACAAACATTTCAGCCGGATGGAGAACTGATCACAGGCCGCACAACTTAAAACTAAAAGGATACCGTTGAAAGTAAGTGTTTCATGAATGCAGTTGCGTATTTTATCAAACTTCACTGCAGAATAAGGAAACAATTAACTGTAACACAAGTGCGTTTTACGGCAGAGGTCTCAATGTGTCATTGCACCACTGAGTTTCCTTCTTCGTTTTATATAGGACGAATGTATACCAAGAGATAAAAAAATGCGTATTTTTCTCCGTAGAAAATTTCAAAAACACATATCAATCAAAAACGATCGAGCGTCCGCCAATATAAAAATGCAATAAAAACAGAGGGTCATGCATGTATCATGTAAGAAATAGCCAATATGTTGAATGACGTCACGTTCTATTTTGGCACGTCACAGATAAATTTACCCCATTTCCATACTTTCGCTTTACTGTCTATGTCTAAATTATACCAAAGAAGCTTTAAATATGAATTTTAAAAAAATCTAATCACTACGTCCTTTCCCAGCCAACCTCCTTAACAAGGTAACGTAAATCACGGTAACGTAGGTTTAATGAAACATGTATACAATATATAAAAGTAAGGTAAAACAGACAAGAGACCTTATTTTATTCCGAGTAATATAGGCTTCCGGCCCATAATGCAAATAACATTAAATATTATATAACTATACAGCATATGACAAACGTAGATAAAGAGACAAAACAATATAGTTAAACATTGAAATAATATAGAGTACCGTGGAAAACATAATAACTATTTCAGAATATAACATTAACAACCTCCGTGTGGCAAAAGTGGAAAAAAAGAGAAGTTATTGACAAATATACCAACTATGTACCAAAATTGTGCTTGAAAGAAACGTTTTTTTCTTACTGAACATTTCATACACATATTTGAAAAGTTACGTTAACTCATATGGATTACTCCATTTAATGTGCAAAAGATAAATACTAATAAAGATACCACCTGTTAATTCGAAAATTTATAATACGAACATTTCATGTTGCAACAACATGCAGTTCGTCGTCTATTTCGTGAGAGTTACATACCACACATAGTCAATGTTCATATAGGATATGTGTGTGTCTACGTGTTTCAATAAAAAGAGAATGTGCCTAACATTTTAGACTAGCTTAGGCAGTGTAGTTTTAAATATCAATGGTATTTTAAAATTAAACACCTTTCAACATCAACTTTTAAATGTGTTTTAAAGTGTTGATAATGGATAGGTTTGCTCGACTGGTTTATGTCGACGCGCCGACTGCTTTAATACATTAATGAATACCGACTACTTTAATACATTAATCAAGTCATTAATACCGACTGCTTTAACACATTAATCGAGTCATTAATACCGACTACTTTAATACATTAATCAAGTCATTAATACCGACTACTTTAATACATTAATCAAGTCATTAATACCGACTGCTTTAATACATTAATCAAGTCATTAATACCGACTACTTTAATACATTAATCAAGTCATTAATACCGACTACTTTAATACATTAATCAAGTCATTAATACCGACTGCTTTAATACATTAATCGAGTCATTAATACCGACTGCTTTAATACATTAAGCAAGTCATTAATACCGACTACTTTAATACATTAAGCAAGTCATTAATACCGACTGCTTTAATACATTAATCGAGTCATTAATACCGACTGCTTTAATACATTAAGCAAGTCATTAATACCGACTGCTTTAATACATTAATCAAGTCATTAATACCGACTGCTTTAATACATTAATCAAGTCATTAATACCGACTGCTTTAATACATTAATCAAGTCATTAATACCGACTGCTTTAATACATTAATCAAGTCTTAAAAACCGTCTGCTTTAATACATTAAGCAAGTCATTAATACCGACTGCTTTAATACATTAATCAAGTCATTAATACCGACTGCTTTAGTACATTAATCAAGTCTTAAAAACCGTCTGCTTTAATACATTAAGCAAGTCATTAATACCGACTGCTTTAATACATTAATCAAGTCTTAAAAACCGTCTGCTTTAATACATTAAGCAAGTCATTAATACCGACTGCTTTAATACATTAATCAAGTCATTAATACCGACTGCTTTAATACATTAATCGAGTCATTAATACCGACTGCTTTAATACATTAATCAAGCCATTAATACCGACTGCTTTAATACATTAATCAAGTCTTAAAAACCGTCTGCTTTAATACATTAAGCAAGTCATTAATACCGACTGCTTTAATACATTAATCAAGTCATTAATACCGACTGCTTTAGTACATTAATCAAGTCATTAATACCGACTGCTTTAATACATTAATCAAGTCATTAATACCGACTGCTTTAATACATTAATCAAGTCATTAATACCGACTGCTTTAATACTTTAATCAAGTCATTAATACCGACTGCTTTAATACATTAATCAAGTCATTAATACCGACTTCTTTAATACATTAATCAAGTCATTAATACCGACTGCTTTAATACATTAATCAAGTCACTAATACCGACTGCTTTAGTACATTATTCAAATCACTTATACCGACTGCTTTAATACATTAATCAAGTCATTAATACCGACTGCTTTAATACATTAATCAAGTCATTAATACCGACTGCTTTAATACATTAATCAAGTCATTAATACCGACTGCTTTAATACATTAATCAAGTCATTAATACCGACTGCTTTAATACATTAATCAAGTCATTAATACCGACTTCTTTAATACATTAATCAAGTCATTAATACCGACTGCTTTAATACATTAATCAAGTCATTAATACCGACTGCTTTAGTACATTAATCAAGTCACTAATACCGACTGCTTTAGTACATTAATCAAGTCATTAATACCGACTGCTTTAATACATTAATCAAGTCATTAATACCGACTGCTTTAATACATTAATCAAGTCATTAATACCGACTGCTTTAATACTTTAATCAAGTCATTAATACCGACTGCTTTAATACATTAATCAAGTCATTAATACCGACTTCTTTAATACATTAATCAAGTCATTAATACCGACTGCTTTAATACATTAATCAAGTCACTAATACCGACTGCTTTAGTACATTATTCAAATCACTTATACCGACTGCTTTAATACATTAATCAAGTCACTAATACCGACTGCTTTAATACATTAATCAAGTCATTAATACCGACTGCTTTAGTACATTAATCAAGTCACTAATACCGACTGCTTTAGTACATTATTCAAATCACTTATACCGACTGCTTTAATACATTAATCAAGTCATTAATACCGACTGCTTTAATACATTAATCAAGTCATTAATACAGACTGCTTGAATACATTAATCAAGACACTAATACCGACTGTTTTAATACATTAATCAAGTCATTAATACCGACTGCTTTAATACATTAATCAAGTCACTAATACCGACTGCTTTAGTACATTAATCAAGTCACTAATACCGACTGCTTTAATACATTAATCAAGTCATTAATACCGACTTCTTTAATACATTAATCAAGTCACTAATACCGACTGCTTTAATACATTAATCAAGTCATTAATACCGACTGCTTTAGTACATTAATCAAATCACTTATACCGACTGCTTTAATACATTAATCAAGTCATTAATACAGACTGCTTGAATACATTAATCAAGACACTAATACCGACTGTTTTAATACATTAATCAAGTCATTAATACCGACTGCTTTAATACATTAATCAAGTCACTAATACCGACTGCTTTAGTACATTAATCGAGTCATTAATACCGACTGCTTAAATACATTAATCAAGTCATTAATACCGACTGCTTAAATACATTAATCAATTCACTAATACCGACTGCTTAAATACATTAATCGAGTCACTAATACCGACTGCTTTAATACATTAATCAAGTCATTAATACCGACTGCTTAAATACATTAATCAATTCACTAATACCGACTGCTTTAATACATTAATCAAGTCACTATTACCGTCTGCTTTAATACAATAATCAAGTCACTAATACGACTGCTTTAATACATTAATCAAGTCACTAATACCGACTGCTTTAATACATTAATCAAGTCATTAATACCGACTGCTTTAATACATTAATCAGGTCACTAATACAGACAGTTTTAATACAGTAATCAAGTCATTAATACCGACTGCTTTAATACATTAATCAAGTCATTAATACCGACTACTTTAATACATTATTCAAGTCATTAATACCGAGTGCTTTGATACATTAATCGAGTCATTAATACCGACTGCTTTAATACATTAATCGAGTCACTAATACCGACTGCTTTAATACATTAATTAAGTCATTAATACCGACTGCTTTAATACATTAATCAAGTCATTAATACCTACTGCTTTAATACATTAATCAAGTCATTAATACCGACTGCTTTAATACATTAATTAAGTCATTAATACCTACTGCTTTAATACATTAATCAAGTCATTAATACCGACTGCTTTACTACAGTATTCAAGTAACTAATACTGACTGCTTTAATACATTAATTAAGTCATTAATACCGACTGCTTTAATACATTAATCGCGTCACTAATACCTACTGCTTTAATACATTAATTAAGTCATTAATACCTACTGCTTTAATACATTAATCAAGTCATTAATACCGACTGCTTTAATACATTAATCAAGTCATTAATACCGAGTGCTTTGATACATTAATCAAGTCATTAATACCGACTGCTTTACTACAGTATTCAAGTAACTAATACTGACTGCTTTAATACATTAATTAAGTCATTAATACCGACTGCTTTAATACATTAATCGCGTCACTAATACCTACTGCTTTAATACATTAATCAAGTCATTAATACCGACTGCTTTAATACATTAATCAAGTCATTAATACCGACGGCTTTAATACATTAATCAAGTCATTAATACCGACTGCTTTAATACATTAATCAAGTCATTAATACTGACTGCTTTAATACATTAATCAAGTCATTAATACCGAATGCTTTAATACATTAATCAAGTCATTAATACCGACTGGTTTAATACATTAATCAAGTCATTAATACCGATTGCTTTAATACATTAATCAAGTCATTAATACCGACTGCTTTAATACATTAATCAAGTCATTAATACCGACTACTTTAATACATTAATCAAGTCATTAATACCGAGTGCTTTGATACATTAATCGAGTCATTAATACCGACTGCTTTAATACATTAATCAAGTCACTAATACCGACTGCTTTAATACATTAATCAAGTCATTAATACCGACTACTTTAATACATTAATCAAGTCATTAATACCGAGTGCTTTGATACATTAATCGAGTCATTAATACCGACTGCTTTAATACATTAATCAAGTCATTAATACCTACTGCTTTAATACATTAATCAAGTCACTAATACCTACTGCTTTAATACATTAATCAAGTCATTAATACCTACTGCTTTAATACATTAATCAAGTCACTAATACCTACTGCTTTAATACATTAATCAAGTCTTTAATACCTACTGCTTTAATACATTAATCAAGTCATTAATACCTACTGCTTTAATACATTAATCAAGTCACTAATACCTACTGCTTTAATACATTAATCAAGTCATTAATACCTACTGCTTTAATACATTAATCAAGTCACTAATACCTACTGCTTTAATACATTAATCAAGTCATTAATACCTACTGCTTTAATACATTAATCAAGTCACTAATACCTACTGCTTTAATACATTAATCAAGTCATTAATACCGACTGGTTTAATACATTAATCAAGTCATTAATACCGACTGCTTTAATACATTAATCAAGTCATTATTACCGACTGCTTTACTACATTAATCAAGTCATTAATACCGACTGCTTTAATACATTAATCAAGTCATTAACACCGACTGCTTTAATACAATAATCAAGTCACTAATACCGACTGCTTTAATACATTAATCAAGTCATTAATACCGACTGCCTTAATACATTAATCAAGTCATTAATACTGACTGCTTTAATACATTAATCAAGTCACTAATACCGACTGCTTTAATACATTAATGAATACCGACTGCTTTAATACATTAATCAAGTCATTAATACCGACTGCTTTAATACATTAATCAAGTCATTAATACCAACTGCTTTAATACATTAATCAAGTCACTAAAACCGACTGCTTTAATACATTAATCAAGTCATTAATACCGACTGCTTTAATACATTAATCAAGTCATTAATACCGACTGCTTTAATACATTAATCAAGTCACTAAAACCGTCTGCTTTAATACATTAAGCAAGTCATTAATACCGACTGCTTTAATACATTAATCAAGTCATTAATACCGACTGCTTTAATACATTAATCAAGTCATTAAAACCGTCTGCTTTAATACATTAAGCAAGTCATTAATACCGACTGCTTTAATACATTAATCAAGTCATTAATACCGACTGCTTTAATACATTAATCAAGTCATTAATACCGACTGCTTTAATACATTAATCAAGTCATTATTACCGACTGCTTTAATACTTTAATCAAGTCATTAATACCGACTTCTTTAATACATTAATCAAGTCATTAATACCGACTGCTTTAATACATTAATCAAGTCATTAATACCGACTTCTTTAATACATTAATCAAGTCATTAATACCGACTGCTTTAATACATTAATCAAGTCACTAATACCGTCTGCTTAAATACATTAATCAAGTCATTAATACCGACTGCTTTAATACATTAATCAAGTCATTAATACCGACTGCTTTAATACATTAATCAAGTCACTAATACCGACTGCTTTAATACATTAATCAAGTCACTAATACCGACTGCTTTAATACAAGTCACTAATACCGACTGCTTTAATACATTAATCAAGTCATTAAATGTTAAGACTGAATAGAATCGTGCTTCACGTACATCCTGGCCTACACCAATAAACAAACATTAATATCACGATCAGTGTTTCGCGTAGATCCTGGCCGACCCCAATACACAAACATTAATATCACGATCAGTGAGAACGCATGAAAAAATATGATTGTACATTGCAATTAAGGGTGTCACATATTTACCACCCACGCGTTTCGTTATAAGACTGTTGAAAAGTTCTGCATGCTCAGTTGCATCAAGCGCTTAACAAAAAGCACAGACAGGCAATAAATTCTCCCGCCTTTTTCACTGATATATTTTTGCACAATTGACAGCGTAAAACGAGTAACTGTTTCTAAAGCGCGATTGGGGCTTTGAAAGATTTGTTTCTAAAGCGCGATTGGGGCTTTGAAAGATTGTATTAAAAAAGCATGAACAATGAAGAGAAGTTATAATTGAAACCCATTTCTTTCATGCCTTTTTTAAATGCGGTAAATGTGATTAGTTTGTGTACATGTAACGTATTATACACCCTGTAATACGCTTACGCTCCCACCTCAGAATGCAGAAACATTGGAAAGGGGACTACATACATAATGGTCTTTGTGACAACATAGTATGCCATATTGCTGCAGTATGCCATTCATATGGGTCAATGTAGCAGTTAATGGCATACTGCGTATTTTAGGATGGCTTAGTGCAGCAGTTCCTTGATACGTATCGACGGACTGCTGCAGTGTGCCATCGCTCATGTTGATGTAAGTTAATTACCTCCGCTTCGAAGAAGTGGGGGCTATATAGGAATCACTTTGTCCGTCGCGTCCTATTGCGTCCCGTCGCGTCGCGTCCCGTTTTATTATGTTACATGATTGCATATTTGCTTTACCTTTTTGGTATGATGTGAAATACATTATGAAAACCACATAAGGCTACATTCCACTAATTATACAGACTTAATAAGGTTACATTCCACTAATTTTTTCATAAGATTCCACTAAGTTTTTAATTATTTGTCCTGTTATTTAACAGATAATGGTTTCATATATATTATTTTTTTTATGACGTGACAACCTCATACAGTTAGACACTACTTATGTTAAGACATCATCAGGCTACACAAACAAGGTTTGGTGGGGTGTATATAGAAATCACTTTCGAGTTATTTAGCAAATAATGGTTGCATATTTGCTTTTCCATTTTGGTATGATGTGAAAACACTAAATGAAAACCATATACGGTTACGCTCCACTAAGTTTAAAACTTCATAAGGTTGTTTACGGTTTATTTAACAGATAATCAGATAATCGTTGCATATTTTCTTTCATTTTTCTTATCATGTGAAAATATCTTTAGGTTACACACTACTAATTTTAAGACCTCATTAGGTTACACTCCACTAATTTTACTTAACACTCCACATATGTTTAATTATTTGTAATTGAGACTGTGCTCAGAACAAACTTCAGAGTATTCCTACGCATCCATATTAATGTATAAAGGTTCTGATACCTGTTCTGATTGGACACCTATACATGAGTATTAATCACCTTCAAACAATTTGCAGTACATTTGTTATTTTGTTAATTGATATGAAAATACAGAATCTGTACTGTTGTTTATAATAGGCTACACAAACCGGGCGGGCGGCGGGCGAGCGTCAACATTTTATTTTTGTTATATCTCAGCATTGATCTTCATCAAACTTTAGTTTTGGGCGGGCGGGGTGATTTATTTGTGTCATATACGTTACGTTAACCTTTTTGTTTAAGTTTGTTATATTTGTCAATAAACGTTCACTTTTTCTGTTGCCATAACCAATTATTACAACCTTGGACAGTAACTTGCTGACATATATCAAACAATATACATGAAAACCCACCTTTAACGCCACCAGGTGTTACCTCTTGTTTCGATTGTGCCACAACAATGTGATAGCGACAATTTCAATATTAGTGGCTGTTAACAGGATCTTGAAGAGTTACTTCCCTTATCGTTAAACGCGTCATTTGTTCATTGTTCATTTGCACTTGAGTTTATTTGTGTATACCAAGTTTCAAATGAATATCTTGAAACCTTCTAAGAAAAATCTCGAAAATTGTTTAAGTAGTTAGCTCCACAAGATTGCTTTTACTAAATACAGTGTTTTTAAACATCTATACTTAAAGGGGTTGATGCACTATTTTCAAACACGATTTGTTTAAAAGGGTTCTGAAAAAATTGAAAAAAACTGAAAGAATTATCAAAATGCCATGGAAAATAAAGGAGATATGACCTATTAAAAATTTGCAAAGAACATAAATGGAGGAGGCCAACTTTGAACGATGACGTCATCACACCTTTTTACCAAATATGGCATATTGACAAAATACATTTTAAAGCAAAGAAAATCACTGCAAATAGCTTAAAGGTGAAATTTAGCGTGTTTTTTGAGCATATATTCTGAAATATATGTATATAATATACAATCTGTTCAAATATTACACTTATTGGTTGTCCCGTTTTCTCGCAGAAGGCAATTTTATCTCATAGCGCACACGCTTGAGTTTCGCCCTTTTTGAAGACAGGTAAGTGTCACGTGATCCTGTGACGTCATTGGTACCAAACGATCAGCGGTGTCGCATTGAGTTGTATAGTATTGTCTATGTAGGATTAAGTTTTATGGTACGTGTTAAAAATGCCGTGTGCTGTAGCTGGGTGTCAAAGTGTGCATAAAAAAGGACAATCTAATAACATCAGTTTTTTTCGTTTTCCTAATCAGGTTAATGATAGATTAAGATTTGAATGTGGGTGGACCGCTGTCGACGAAAATCGCCCGTCGCGTCAAAAAAATGGGAACCTTCGAAAGACGCGCGAGTTTGTAGTAAACACTTTGAGTTGGATTCGTGGGAAATCCATCCTTTGGTTTTCATTTTCATTGAATTTGAAGGACAGACGGCCATGCAGATTAAAAACAACAGCGATACCAACAATATTTTCCTACAAAAATGAGAAGTGCCTAACCCCGCCGTCTCCGAGCAAGTTTTATTCGCCGATTCGACCGGCGTTGAGGAAGAAATTATTAAATGAAGTAAGATAGAAGTTTTTGTTCAGTTATCTTAGCAATTCCTCGGGTATGTGTATGATAAATTGTAGAAAGGTATATAGTCTTAGATCTGTACATCGTGATTGTTTAGCTGTTGAATTAGATGCATGCGTCTTACGTGAACGGCGCTAATATAATGTAGCCGTCTTTTTCAAAAGATCGCTAAAAAGGTTTAGCATATGAATGTAAATGAATTCGGTGAAATAAACACTGTCGTTGTTTCAATATATATTTTGTAGTATTTTTTTTTTGTTTTGTTTTAAATTATACACCTTCTTCTGCCAATAGTGTTATAGATGTTTATAGAGTTATATATCGGTCTCTGGATTTGAAAATAATGACAAAATGTTTCATGGATGTTTATTAAAACGCAGAAAATTGATAATGTTACTAGCTATTATATTAGTTCAGTAATGTTGTATGGCAAAACAACAACAATAACGGCTTTTACCTCATGCAGTAAGTAAAATAAGTGCTTTACAAGCTTTATATTCTAAATAAAAAATTTGTTAGGTCTGTTTTTTCGATCTCTACATGTACATAATACATTATGTCGTGCTCATAATACATTTGACTATATTATTTAGATCATCTTCGTGCGCGATGAACTAACTAGTTTCTCAAGCATCATATATCCGTCTTGTGCAATACGCGGCTCGCCGCGGCGGTATTGCACCGCTCACGGTATTGCAATATACAGGAAATGTAGGCATATCATAAAACTACGTTTCCCTAAATGGTGCGTGATTTTGTCATATACCGACGTTTGTACCTGATTAGGCTGTACTTCAATAGGGCACCGCAATAGTTGATTAGTCGGTGTGTGGTATATTGTTATTTGGCGGCACGTGGAGAGCGTGTCATACTGCAAATCCGAATCTCATACACCACTATAGAGTGTTTGGAGGCGGCGGGGACTTATGGTATGTAGAATACTATAGAAATTAGATGCTGTTACATTTATTTATTTATCAATTATACTTACTAGACTATAAATATATTTTTTCAATGTCTATTTTTCGGCAAAAATAAAGTCCTTATAATCTGACGCTCGTATTAATGTACAAGTATTAGACCATGTCCATTCATTCGGAATATACTGCATTTCGCGCTTAGTGTAAATGAACCGAGATATTGCAGCGTTGCTGGTGACTTTCAGAATTTCGATGACCTGCACCGCGTTCAACTTCCTCATCGCCATCGGTTGATGAATCCGAGGTATTTTCATCCTCAGACACGAATTCTGGCTCAAAATCGTAAGGTTGCACATTGTGCAACCTTCTTATCATGGGCATTTCATCTGACTCAGCATCATAGTCGCTTAATTCCGACATTTTCACACACACTATACTGTTTTTGCGTGCTTTCCCTATGTACAAATGGTTTCGTTTTGTTCCCAATGACGTCACTTCCGGTTTTACGAGGAAGAGTTTTTCCCCTTTGATTTTTTTTCAATTTTTTAGCGTAGCCTGTTCGTCTTTTCGGTTTATATCTTTAAAAACATATTTTCACTAAAAATACATCAATAGCATAGTTACCATCGTATTTATAATGATATTTGATAATTAAAAACATATCAACATCGGATTTGTTGATTTAGGACAAATTTCTGCTTTAACAATAAATATACAGATGTAGAATGCATAAATTGTATGCTTAGTTTTCATTTGCAGTGAGTTGCTTTGTTTTAAATCAATATGCCATATTTGATAAAAAAGCTCGATGACGTCATCATTCCAAAATGGCCGCCTCTATTTATGTTTCTTGCAAATTTCCAATAGGTCATATCTTCTTTATTTTTCAGGGCATTTTGATAATTCCTTCAGCTTTTATCAAGTTTTTCAGATCCCTTTAAAATAAACATTGTTTGAAAATAGTGCATCAACCCTTTTAATAACAATCATAGATATGTCAAGTCAATATCTTTAAAAATGTAGAAGTAGTTCCCTCCACAAAATTGCTACAACTGATATACCAACCAACTGACCGCCCGACCGATAGACCAACCGACTGACCAACAGACCGCCCGCCATGGTGACTCCAGTACACCCCATCTCGAACTTGGAAAGGTCAGTTTACCTGAATTCAACACTTACATTTCTAGACTTAAGTCTTATTTAATTTTAATTTCGAAAGCTCCGTTGAACGGATATTTAATCTGATTTCACTACCTAGGTTAATTAACTGCATCCCTATCTTCACCAAACTAACCCAGAATACGTATATTGCAATAAATTCTTTTTTTGTTTTAGCAATTTGTTCACGTCCAGTTGATTTGTACTAAATACTTTAAATTATTCAAGATATTATAGTTTGTAACTGATAGCACTATAGTAGGTGGACTCTATCTAACTAAACAAACAGCAAACTATATATATATATATATATAGAGAGAGAGAGAGAGAGAGAGAGAGAGAGAGAGAGAGAGAGAGAGAGAGAGAGAGAGAGAGGGGGATATGTGTTGTTTTGGTTCGAGGTATATACGAGGTATATATATAACTTACATATTTTGAAAATTCTAATTCTATAGACACAGTATAAACGTCTTTATTCAGCCAGGCCCAATCAAAACTGGAGCGTCGAATTAAGAGTTACAAACTCATAGTTCATTTTACGCAGATTCAATTACGGGTATTTTAAGACCCCGGGAATATAAACCTATACTTTTAATCGGCACATATACATTATTACATGACCTGAATACGTGGATATAGTTTTGATAAACGGTTTCGTAGTTTAATTGTGCCGTTAATTGGCGATTTGGTCTCTTTAAAGTACAATTTTATATGAAATTCACCGTAATAATCGTCATTATGTAGTTAATTTTCTGAGAGAACAGTTTAATAAGATCCGTCATTATTCGTTCTGAGAGAATAGTTTCAGAAGATCCGTCTTTATTCAAAGAATGATAAAAAAAAAATTATTCCAGTGAATTCATAGAAACCCTATACATTACAATCCAAATGAAATAACACGTGCCTAATTTGCATTTCTTCTACTTGACACCAGTACGCATACACATATTATTGTATTATTAACAAATATTATTGTATTACAAATATTATTATATTACATTGTTAGCTTTAAGATTAAGCTGAAGGCTTAAGTGTAATAATTTACTCCGGGTTTACCCTTAAGTGATATATATACATTAGAGGGGTGGATTCATCGTAAATGATCACGATATGACATTTTAAGCCACCATTTATTCTAGTGACAGTCATAGATGTTGTATTATTTGTCCTCACCCATTTAGGCGTTTTGTTTCGTTGTGAAAGCTCGTATATCTTCCATATTTCAAGACTTTATGAACTCAGATTGAACAAAAAAATACAAAATTCGATCTAGTAAGTGTGCTCTTCTTTTACAAAACGTTAAGGCATGGGCTTAACAACTCATATTTAGGGAATTTAAAAAAGATGTTCACATCCAGCTGAAAGCCGCTATACCGATAAACAACAGTCACATTTTACGCCGTTTCAATGCCTACTAATTATATAACTTGCATAATTATGTTGCGAATTCGAACTCTATATAACTACGGTATAAACGCCTTAACCGTCAATGCAAAACAACACCTTATTGCTATTGTTGCCGACGCGTCGAATTATGAGTTGCCAACTCTTAGATCATTTTACACATATTTAATTACGGGTATTTTAAGTACCCGTGAATAAATATAGATTTGAATAGTTGCATATGCATTATTTTATGACATCAACACCTGGATAGAGTTTTTTTGATAAACGATAAACTCTGACGTTATTTGGCGGATTATTTTCTTTAAAGTCGGACAAAGTATATGCAACCTTGTCTAAATATATTTCGTTATCCCTGTTAATGTATCATTTGTGTAATAAGGCGGATACGATCGGAATGTCTTTGTTTCTTTACCACGTACACCTACTATTTAAAGGGAAACACGGCAATCTTGAAGTATACCGACGTTCAGTGCTGTAGTGGTTGGAGTGTCTGGCCTGCAATCGGGAGATCGTGGGTTCGAGTCCCCTGGTCGCGTCTTACTAAATACGTTAACAACGGTTGTAGTTACGTGTAACCCTTGCTTGACGAGCAAATAATGGGTAGTAATACATCAGGTTGGCCCGGTCTTAGAAAAAAAGTTACTGGGTGGGGTATCATGCACTACGGCGTGGTATTGCAGTGTGGCAGAATATATCTGATATAGATAGGCTGTAGACATATACACTGAAGTGATATGAAAACGCAACACGGGAATTTCCGCTATATATTGTATGTACAATATGCTGCTTTTAATCGAATGGTACATGGCTACGTAAGACCTTTCCTATGGATAAAATACTAAAACAACAAATAATACAGCAAATAGTATTCCTTCAATGTTTCATTATTCACAGAGTACGCGTTTGGCTCAATCATGTGAGCAAACTTAGGATGCAACATTTTGCAAACTATTTACGTTAAATACAGTACTGAACTAGCTCAATTTTTCAAAGAGCTACTTCAACATTTATGAAGTTCTTGTCACAAAGTGTAGTGTGATTAAAACGTCTACAACATCACAGTTGTGTCCTTTCTCTAGTTAACTGCAACTTTCTTTTTAAAAAACATCTTGGGATTTCTTTGGAATATTATATGCAATTAAGTGTGCAGTATATACAATATATAGCGGAAATTCCCGTGTTGCGTTTTCATATCACTTGAGTGTACATAGCACACTACACACAGTCATTCACACAAAAGTCCAGTCAATTATAGGGATTTTTTACGGGGATCAAATGGTGACGGGACTATAACCCTTAGAACTAAACACACACTCTTGAAGTATTTATCAAGCAGTAATATAGTACATCGGTGTATTTATATAAATGTAGTGTCAGGTTGACTTCGAATTGTTCAAGGGGCGTCCGTGGCCGAGTGGTGAGAGTCTCTGACGTGAAATCACTTGCCCCTCACCGCTGTAGGTTCGATCCCTCTAGGAATCTTTATGTGAGGAAGCTATCCAGATGGCTTTCGGAACGTCGGTGGTTCTACTCAGGCGCCTGCCCGTGCACGAAAATTGTCCGGAGGGGCGCCTGAGGTCTTCCTCCAACAATGGAAGCTGGAAAGTCGCCATATGACCTTAGTCTTGGTGCAACTATAAAATCCAATTTAAAAAAAGCAACTATAACGCTGCGAGTTTTGAAATAATCAAGGGCGTCTGTGCTCTGCCTTGAAATCACTTGTCCCTCCTGCTGTGGGTTCGAGCCCTTATGGGATCAGGAATGTGAGGACGCTGTTTAGCTGGCTTGCGTAACGTCTGTGGTTCTACTAAGGTGCAGTGTCGATTCTTACGGATGGCGGGAAGTGTACACTACTGGTTTTATCCAGGAAAAGTGGGTGGTGTGCCTCCACCGTAAAAACAAAATCGACCGTCATATATAACCTGACATGTGTTAAAAATGACGTAAAACACCATACAAAAAAAATCTACCAAAATAGTGCGACAATACAATCCAATTCATTTGAAATAAACAAGATTGCCATGTGCCCCTTTAAATGCTGTAATGATAAATGTATATTGTGTATTGTTCGAAGCGAAAACAGAATAGTGTAGAACCGGTAATACTCGCGATTTTTGACAGCACGAGAAGACTTAAGTTGTCGATTTACCGGAGTTAAGGGGCTTTTTTGGACTTTTAAAACATGTCATGGCCTTATACGAATTTTGCTCTTAACTAGTCAATTTTAGAACATAATATAGAAATTGTGGCCGCAACTATAGTCATTCACTTTTAAAAGAATTCAATTCATATTTGTCATGACGTGAAGATGAACATAACTAATCTTCATTTTGATTCGACAATTCCCCCCGCCCCCACCAAAATCCCCACCCAACACCAACTCCCCGGCCCCACACCAACTCCCCACCCCACACCAACTCCCCCACCCCACACCAACTCCCCTACCCCACACCAACTCCCCTCCTCCCCACTCCAACTCCCCACCCACACCAACTCCCCCACCCCACACCACACCAACTCCCCCACCCCACCCCACACCAACTCCCGCACCCCACTCCAACTCCCCTTCTCCGAACTAGGTAAGCGTCTTAAATCTCGCGGCATCCCGTTAATTTTTTCTACATAACTTGCATTTGTTTAATCATTAATATTAATTATAACAATAGTATAAAGCAAATTGTTTTACACACGTTTAACAGTTGATTATATTGCACCAAAATATAATTGAACATATGGTAGAATAACGAAGACAAATTGAAAATTGTATTTGCTCTACGCAAGCAGGTTTTAAGTCAAACTGATACTGCATTAATAAACCGAGACGCAAATTTTAAAAATGTTGCGACACAGCCAAACCATCTTCATTATTGAGAGTTCTGAAAAGCGTGATTAAGAGTGAAAGGATTATTAAAATCGGATTATAAACAAAGAAGATATGATAATTTGAAGTTTCTGTTGAAACGGATATTTTTAGAGCTATGACCAATAAATGATCATGTATGGAATATTTATAAATATGAAAATTTATAATTTATAGGGGGTAAATGACAGCAACTGTATGAAAATATGTAATACTTTAATGACAATAATGCTTTATATGATCAGTATAGAATTTTGCTTTCATTTGCAGTGATTTTCTTTGTTTTAAATGATGTTTATCAATATTCCATAAATGGTAATATCGAACTATGACGTCATAGTTCTCAAAATGGCGGCTCCTGCTTAAGAACAACCTTTTGGTTATATATTTTTTGTTTATCATCCGATTTTGATATTTCCTAGTTTTCCAGAACTCTCAATAATATAGCTTGTTTGGCTGTGTCGCTACATTCACTTTAATACAGATTGCCTTGTGTCCCTTTAATGCCTTATAAGAATCGTGATCATAACTAGTCAATTTTAGAACCTAATAAATTTTTTTTAGCCGCAACTAGTTATTCACTGTTCGATAAATTCAATTCATATTTTTAAAGATTGTTTTCGTTGACGTGAAGATGAATCTATTTAATCGTCATTTTGATTTGACACTTTTTTACCGCAGTAATGACCTTTGTTGTATCCAATTTTCCGCAACCTAGGCAACAGGATTTCAGTAAAGTACGGAAGTTTTACGAAAAATGAAAATATAACTTTACATGAAAATTCAAAAGAAATAAAAAGAATTGTATTCAACTAAAATTTGTCAAAAGTTCGTGCCGCCGCGATAATTTTATTCTTTCACCGAAACTAGTAACTTGACTCAATATGTTGAGTGTGAAAAATTGGGACGATCACGATATATATCACCAGTTAAGCAAATTTCACTGGTAAAAACGTGTATTCTCCACCTACGTAAACCTGATTTATTCCTTTTTTTTTATTTGTATTTCAATTGGGTTGTCATTTTCGTCAAACATTAGCCCTATATAACTAGAAGGTTCACCTCAGTCTACTAAGCGAGTCGGTAGATCAACTTTAAGTTTTTCGTAGACTTAACTACGAAGGATAATCATGAAGGTATATTATGTTTAATTATTATTATTATTTCGTAAATATGATATATTGATATTAAATTGTCGTTGTCATTTAAGAATTGATTCGCATTTTTCGTTTTTCATGCGGTTTTAAACGTCGGTATTAAATATAGGGTTAACTGCACTGAAGTATTGAATTTTGCGAATGTATATTAGTCGTTTAATGTTGGCACATTTCGTTTAATGGCGACGCGTTGGCGTTTCTAACGCATTTCCGCTTTTTTGACAGATTCCTAACAAACGCTTTCAAATAAAAGTAAATGACGTCACGTGTTTGACAGTTTTTTAACGTCAACCAATCGGAGTGCAGGATTGTTGTCAGGTGCGTTAGAATGACGCTTTTTGACTACGCATTGTATAACTTTTACGCAAATATTTGACTTGAGTCACATAATGCGGCAAAGTGACAAAATGCGTCGTTCAACGCATACTTTTAAATGTTTGTCACACAGCACGTTAGGTCACATATTGCATAGTGACCGCATTTTTAAAGAAACTAACCCACCAAATAACGTCAAACTTACAAAAAACGTTAATCAAAACTCTACCCAGGTGTTCAGATCATATAATAATGCATATGTTCCGATTAAAAGTATAGGTTTATTGACCGGTTATTAAGATACCCGTGATTAAATATGCGTAAACTGAATTAAGAGTTGGTAAATTTTAAACTGAATTAAGAGTTGGTAACTCTTAATTCAAACCTCCAGTTTTGAGCTTTGGCCTGGCTGGTTAAAGCCTGACGGCACCGTCCAAAAATTCCACATTTGATCATGTAGTTGCCTATATAGACGTGGTGTGTTACTTCGGTCTTTTCCGTACCAACCCGCGAAACTGGAACTGTCTCGTCGCAAACGGAACTTCCCGTCGGTCGTCGGATTCCATTTACCGATTACGGAAATCCACGAAGAGTTCCGATGGTGCCTCGTTGATATCGCTTACGGAAATCAATGTCACTATTTTCTGTTTCCAGCTGATTTGTGCGGTTGTGGGCACCTTGCTGGTACTCGGAATCCATGGAACCCCAAGCACGGAACAGGTCAGAAGGGCAATCGAACGAGCAACGTTAATGAATTCCCTGAACGAATTGATAACCAGAGAGCGTGAGTACTCATTATATGTTACTTGACTATACATATCTCTTTTCCCTATTCAAATCCATGTGTTCTACATGAAGCGGTATGGTCTACACACGTTTAGATGATCTATGAACCCATATGGTATCTATGAACCCATATGGTATACATGAAGATATAGTGTCTACACCCGGCTAGTGGGTCTGTATGAACCCGTATGGTATATATGACGATATAATGTCTACAATCGGCCAGGTGGTCTGTATGAACCCATATGGTATACATGAAGATATAGTGTCTACACCCGGCTAGTGGGTCTGTATGAACCCGTATGGTATATATGACGATATAATGTCTACAATCGGCCAGGTGGTCTGTATAAACCCGTATGGTATTCATGAAGATATATTGTCTACAGTCGGCTAGGTGTCTGTATGAACCCATAAGGCATACATGACGATATATTGTCTACACCCGGATAGGTGGTCTGTATGAACCCATATGGTATACATGAAGATATAGTGTCTACAATCCGCTAGGTGGTCTGTATAAACCCGTATGGTATTCATGAAGATATAGTGTCTACACC
The DNA here is from genome assembly GCA_037043455.1 of Cyrtodaria siliqua. Lineage (NCBI taxonomy): Eukaryota > Metazoa > Mollusca > Bivalvia > Adapedonta > Hiatellidae > Cyrtodaria > Cyrtodaria siliqua. The sequence continues at coordinate 35,924 of JAWPHD010010190.1, read as the reverse complement.
CGGCTAGGTGTCTGTATGAACCCATATGGTATACATGAAGTATATGGTCTACACGAAACAACGTGGTCATCATGAAGCTAGGTGGTCTGCGTGAAAGGTATGGTCCCCATCGACCCAGAGGTCTACATGAGCACATATGGTTTACATGAATCCATGTGGTCTACAAGATGCCATGGGGTCCACACTAAGTCATGTGATATGTATGAAGTTATATGGTCTACATGAAACCATGTGGTCTGCATGAAAACATGTGGTCTATACGTGATACGTCATGACGTGATATGGTCTACTTGAATCCAGAGCTCTACATGACTTATGTGCCCTACTTAAAGCCATGTTGTCTTAATTAAATCATGTGGTCAACATGAAACCAAGTAGTCTAAATAAAGCCGGTGGTATGTTTGAACTCATGTGGTCAATATGAGTGCATGTGGTCTACATGAAGTCATGTGGACTACATGAAGCCATGTGACCTACATGAAGTTATATGGTCTATATGAAGCCTTAAATGTACAATTTCGAACTAGGAACACCGCGCTAACTTCAAACCTAACCCGATCATCTTCGACGCTTGATTGTAAATACAAACGTCTTGACCGTTTGTGCAGGAACAAATTTGAAACCGGAAGCACGTGACCGTAATTTTTTATTTTTTTATTTAAGTATTTCTGACCATCCGCATTTAGTTCGTCGATATAATGATGAAGTTTTCTTTTTTGTTTATTTATAAATTTATTGTCTTTCTGTCTTTCTGTATATCTTGGATAGCAGGTGTTTCTGTCTCAGCCAATCAAAAACGATACAAGAATCTCGTCAAACGTCAAACTTTGTTTAAGAGAACTGTTCTAGACGTTTGTTTTGCCGACTATAAAATACCGAGCTATGAATGTCGGAATGTCGCGCTACCTTAAACCTTTACCCTAATTTTATCAAGCCTTGGTATTTTTAGAGTGGTTGTTGTAACCGTATGCTGTTATATTCGGGGACTAAGTTTGCATAGCCATAAGGTAAATAGGTTACTATATCACAGACCCTTTTCCTTTTAAAATGAATCGGATCATTGAGTAAAAGTATTAATAACATATGAAAGATTTTGTTGAAGCTATTAAGCTTTTTATAAATTGTCACGATTTGTTCAAGTGAACCTACCCAGGCAATTCGTCTCGCCAGATATGATTATATTGTCGGCAATTTGATTGGTTCACATTTAATAAAAATGATAACTATCTTTAAAATGACTTTTCTTTTGAGTACAATTTACTTTTCGCCTTTAAAACCATATTGTATATGCTGAGTTGCGTTAGTTTTCCTTTATAACATAAGTTGCATATTTGAAAATCATTATTAATAGTTTTTTGTGAATAGTTCAAAACAATTTTTTTGTTTGCATATTAGGAACTGTTGATTATATTTCACCAAAATGTATTTTAAAATATGGTATATTAAATACTAAAATAAATTTTAAAAAACCACGAAATTCTCGTTTTACCTCGTGTTTAAATATTTGCAAACAAGTTAAAATGATACTGTATTAATAATTTCAGGTGTACATTTTAAAGGAGCATACGGCAATCATGAAGTGTTTATCGAACATTGAAATTAGCGTCTCCGTTTCTGTATCCATTATCATTTTTACTTTAAAACTGCTTGCATATAACTAAATAAAATTAAAATATTATTGGTGTAATATAATCACAAGTTGATAATGTGCAAAGACAATTTGCTTAATACTATTAATTTAATTAATATTAATGATTGCACAAATGCAAATTATGTACAAAACCTAATGCCACGGGAAGCCGTGAGTTTTTAAAAAATCATGATTGCTATGTATCCCTTTAATGTCTGATAAATACATTTTAACGTCTGATATATACTTCAAGAGTGCCGTGAGTCCCTTTAATGTCTGATAAATACTTCAAGATAGCCATGAGTCCCTTTAATGTCTGATAAATACTTCAAGATTGCCGTGAGTCCATTTAATGTCTGATAAATACTTCAAGATTGCCGTGAGTCCATTTAATGTCTGACTCAAGATTGCCGTGAGTCCATTTAATGTCTGATTAATACTTCAAGATTGCCGTGAGTCCATTTCTACATTCGGACAATTTGCAATAGTGTAATACACCTTCTTTAACTGCAACAGTCTAGCTAAGACCAGATGAACATAACAATTATAATCATTTAACTATATCCTGCAGGGTTCTGTTTATTGCGCGATTTGGGACTATAACACTTCAAAGTAAATGAGCGCCTGGCGAATTCCTCATTAAAAACTTCAAATTCAAATTACGAATGCAAACAGGGAATTTTTAAATAAGGCCGAAGTCCAACGCAAGCACACAAAAAGCGATTTTGTGCAAACTACGCATATTTTTATTTCTATAGGTTTTGATGTTAATGGTTAAATACACTGTCTAGGATTTCAAAAACAACCTAACAGAGCATAACTTTGTGAACTGACATTTGTGTGATTGAGCACTATAGTGGGTATATATCGGTAGTCGCGTGACTATGCTCCGCGTGATTGCTATGCCACTTTTACCTATTCTTACACTAATTATTTAAGATGGGTTACAAATAAAACAAAATGTTACTAGTTTATATTTATTGGAATAAGCTGGCCATGGCTTCAACAATATATAGTGTAAATAAAATGTGTAGTTAATCAAATTGGAACATTTCAGGTAAATCCAATGTTCATCGTCCAAACTAAATTTAAATTGTAACTGACCACTGTACAGTGTAAACCCTGGGAACAGATGTTCACAAAGACTCCAAACTAAGTTTAAATTGTAACTGACTACTGTACAGTGTAAACCCTGGGAACAGATGTTCACAAAGACAAGTCTTAAAATTAAAAACTTCTTGCATAGAAAATAACAAAGTTCTTAGAATATTTTAACTACACTATGCTGTGTCCGCGAAATACCACAAAGTTCTTAGAATATTTTAACTACACTATGCTGTGTCCGCGAAATACCGCGACACAAAGTTCATAGACGATTTTAAAGTTCTTCACGTTCCGATACCACAACGTCTTGCACAGTCAATAGTAGTATTTGAAAACTTCTTGTAGGATTGCACCAATGTGATCCACCGCAAACGAGATCCGGATGAAGCCATGACGACGACGACAGACCACTATTCATCACATCTCCTCATGCATCGATACCACAAAGTCTTGCACCGTCAAAAGTAGTATTTGAAAACTTCTTGTAGCTGTATCCCCAAAGATTGCACCAATGTATACCACCGCAGACGAGATTCGGATGGAGCCATGACGACGACGACAGACCACTAGGCATCTCATCTCCTCATGCTTTTCACTGAAATATATACACGACAAACCAAAGACACTGGTACCAAATACAATTCAAATACAACAAACACAGGGGAGGGTGGGTGGGTTAGTTTGGAGATAACAATTAAATACCGATTTTCAGAACACAAAAACAGATCGATACTTACAAAAATAGCGGTCACTGCAAAAGAGGTTATGCGTTAGTATTACACGTTCATAATAATCGCTGATTTCCACCCCCTGAAATAATTAGTATTTGTTCCCTAGTAGAACAAATCCCATTATTTAAGATGGGTTACAAATAAAACAAAATGTTACTAGTTTATATTTATTGGAATAAGCTGGCCATGGCTTCAACAATATATAGTGTAAATAAAATGTGTAGTTAATCAAATTGGAACATTTCAGGTAAATCCAATGTTCATCGTCCAAACTAAATTTAAATTGTAACTGACCACTGTACAGTGTAAACCCTGGGAACAGATGTTCACAAAGACTCCAAACTAAGTTTAAATTGTAACTGACTACTGTACAGTGTAAACCCTGGGAACAGATGTTCACAAAGACAAGTCTTAAAATTAAAAACTTCTTGCATAGAAAATAACAAAGTTCTTAGAATATTTTAACTACACTATGCTGTGTCCGCGAAATACCGCCAAATGCCACTCGGCATGTGTATGCCACATGCCGCGTGGCACCGCCAAACATGGGGGAAGCGGAACACAGCATAGATAATAAAAAACCTCCAAAGAGGTATGACAGACGTACTTCAACCAATGAAGCGATTATGTCATGTCATATACATAAACAAAAAACCTCCAAAGAGGTATAACATACGTACTTCAACCAATGAAGCGATTGTGTCATGTCATATACATAAACAAAATCAAAAAACCTCCAAAGAGGTATAACAGATATACTTCAACCAATGAAGCGATTGTGTCATGCCACTCGCCGCGTGGCACCGCCAGACATGGGGAAAGCGGAACACAGCTTAGATAATAAAAAACCTCCAAAGAGGTATGACAGACGTACTTCAACCAATGAAGCGATTGTGTTATGTCATTTACATAAACAAAATCAAAAAACTTTAAAAATCAACCAAAAATCCTCCAAAGAGGTATAACAGACATACTTCAATGTCGTCATAATTTATAGCTACGGAGAGCTAATATAACCCAAATAGGGTAAATATAAAAATTATCTATATGATTGCAAAGCCACAGCCAATCTTAAATGTTGAATGTATAATTTCTTCAATTTAACTTATAAAAAATTGGATTTCTTGTTGTAAACCATTCACAAGCAAGGCTTGCCTTGATAATAATTGTACATCATCCCAATACAGCATTGTCTTAAAACTTTTATAAGATTTCAATATTTAACATGAAAAACCTCGACTTTTGCTTCGTTAGGATTAATTTAAAAGCCTCAAGTTAAAATAATGCTTGGGCAGCCCCACTATTTATCATCCTTAATAGAAATACAAATTACCAGGCAACAAAGCATCATCTACTTCCTTGTTCCTGAACAATGAAATGCCACTATATACATTCATTGGCAAAAAATAAACAGTTCAATATATATTTCCAAATTCAACACAATAGTGTTAGAGGCCTACTTTGATGACATTTACAACAGAAAACTAAATGTCCATAAACTCTTCGATCAAAAACGGCAGGAGCCCAATTGTATACAGTTCCGTGTGACATATTCACTTTGGCTTTCATAGTACGAGTCTGGTCTGCAATTAACTTAGTTCATAAACCAGGTCTAAATGTTTGTTCCTGGCTAACATTTATACTAGCAAATTGTAAAACGGAGAGCTTAACATATGATACCAACTACTGAAGGTCTCTATGGTACGTCTCGCAACCGCATGTTCGATACCCAGTTATTCGACATAGGAACATTGTTGATTGTCCTTTCGACATCGTGATGGTGACAAACTGAAGTGCAAGGTATGGCGTAAAATAACCTATAACAGAGAGATCTAATTATAATTAAAACAGCATCAGCCACCACTCTGTATAAAAACAACAGCCACTGAATGAAAACATCATTGCACGCAAACAGAATAAATGTGTAAAGCTGACCGCTAGGCGAAAAAATTCAGGACATTTATACTGTTATAGCAGCAGCAGACACAACAGTAAGTAGAAAAATATCTGTAATAAGCAAAACAAACTGTGACATATATCTATCAATTTGACTGTGACATATATCTATCAATTTGACAAAAGAATAATAGCATAGACCTGCAACCAACACGCCGCCAGTTGTCAATAATAAGCACATGCAGTTGTATTATAACCTATTGTCAATACACTTCGACATAAACACTAGGGCGGAGATATCTAAGTCCTGGCGACATATTAATTACATGCTCATCGACATTCTCACACTCTTGGTGTAAAATAACATAACGGGTAGTATATACCGTTTTCAGCCATTTCAGACTCCTGGTGTAAAGTTAGTATATTCATTAACCAACATTCATGCATTTGCATACTCCAAGTGTAAAAAGGGACAATTTATACCGGTTTGTTATAACTGCGACAACAAAAAGCGCACCACTTTGCACACACTAAGAATTTGGTTCACTTTAATTCATTCCTGTTAGGCGCCATATAACCTTTCATGTGTTGGTGCGCCTTAAAACCCAATTCAATTCACTTTAATTCTAGGCCAGTTGCCGACACCCACTGTAGAAAAAGCATATTTCTCTAAAGTTAATAGAAAGAATGTATGTTCTTTGTTGTTGTTGCTGTAGTTTTTAATTGAATTAAAAACCATAATAAAGTGTTTAAAAATGAGCCCTGTTCCCTTAGCGTTGAGACATCTGTTCATTTATCCACAAATTTGCGAAACCAGTTGGCTACTACACTCGCAGTCTGCGTCTTCGCCTTGCACATTCTGATTCTGGTTGACCTCCCATGATCACACGATTACTCATTTTCCCACAAACTCTTGAGATACCACGACATAACGCTGTAAAGCGAGTGGCTTTACATAAATCTTGGGCGCTTAAGACTGTATTTTCGGCAAAACTGTTTACTGAAATAAATTGCTAAAAAGAAAACACCGGACAAATTTATCTAAACAAAAACATGTTTGACCCTGAAATTTAGCCCTGTGAAGGTAAAGCAAATACAGAAATTAAAGCACAATATAAAAAGAATATTTGCTCACTATGATATTGATTACAACTATAAAATATCTTATAACTCAACAACTCAAAAGCTATGAAAATTGATTTGCAACCGTTTAAATGCAGATTTAATGTCCATTGTTCCCAGTAATGCCACGGGACCAATGTTACTTGGTCAAAAGTGCTAGAGTGCCTTTAGAACCATTATCTTAAGATCCACTATATCTTGCATTTCTCTTGTCCCTCTCCCCCGAGCATACGGACTTTTCGATACTTTTTTTTTGTTTTTTTTGGCATGATCTGAAAACAGTGGCAAATGGTTTAATGATGCTACTCCAGTAAGACAGAATAAGGTTTATATATTTTGTTTTATTTTTCATTATTTTTATTTTATTTTTTTATTGTTTATTGATTGTTCATCGACATTCTCACACTCTTGGTGTAAAATAACATAACGGGTAGTATATACCGTTTTCAGCCATTTCAGACTCCTGGTGTAAAGTTAGTATATTCATTAACCAACATTCATGCATTTGCATACTCCAAGTGTAAAAAGGGACAATTTATACCGGTTTGTTATAACTGCGACAACAAAAAGCGCACCACTTTGCACACACTAAGAATTTGGTTCTTATATATATATAGATATAGTTATTTTATATATTTTTTTAAATAATACCCGCCTATGAATCCTTAATACTGTAAATGGAGAGAACTGTAACTAATGTTGTAATAACTTGTAGTTCAATCCATTTGCATATGTTTCTATGAATATTGTGATGTTGAATTGATGTATTGTAACATATCTGCAATAAAATATTATTAAACTAATACTGTTGTGATTTCAATAAATTGACTAAATTTAATATGCAATAACAGAACATTATATATGTAGTTTTTGTTTTTTAGAATAATGTTAGGCTATGTCCCAGAAGTCGACATCAACACATTGCAATATTCTGACGCGATAGCCTTGCGCTTGCAATGCCACCCTATATAATGCCATACTTATGTTAGGCTATTTCAGACAAATGGAAATAAACACCTCAAGTTCTTACTCAAATATTACACCTACCTCTCGTACATTATTTAAAGATAAGTGTTACTATAATATTTTTCTAGGACTGAAGCTAAGTTATATCGCCGCCTTGGCAAGGTCATCCATCATCCACCATCCAGCATGTCCCGGCCGCTTTATCAACGATAAAACAAACACATTTAGTAGTTTACAAATGCATATACAACGTTATTTTATTTACTTTTTATTCTTATTATTATATTAGTCATCTAAATTAAATGTGCATATACGATAAGACCAAAACATCCTGGATGAATGATGTAAAAGAAATCAATGTGCCCATCGACACACACATTCAATAACACTTGATGCGTATTAACAATTGGTTTCGAGATAGCATTTAAATACCGTGATTTCCAATTGTAAAAATGTACAGCTAACTTGGAAAGAATTATGTTAGGCTATGACCCAACCATTGACATCCACACTTTCCTTTAATACAACATTGTAATATTGTCGACTTGTGTTCGATACAGAAATGACAAAATAATAGCTGGAATCAACTTTCATTTAAAAGCAATTGCACATACAGTGGCATACTTCTGTTAGGCTATGACAGAATAATCGAAATAAACACTTTCGTTTCGAAACTGTGTTATTATATACACTTAAATACCTGTCGGATATTATTTTTAAACATAATGTTACATATACGTATAATTTGATATGTCTAAATAAGTTCACAGCCTTGGCAAACCTGCACGACTCCAAAGTCCAATCAATAACCAGAGTTGTCGTTCCTTTTGCATTGTCCGATTGAGAATTCCTAATCTGTCAACATCGTAGCACAATACGGCCATTGCGAACATAGGCAGGGTATACCGACATGTAACAAGCATTCAGCATTTATATTTGATGCATATTATCAACAAGTAGTTTGGAGATAACAATTAAATACCGATTTTCAGAACACAAAAACAGATCGATACTTACAAAAATAGCGGTCACTGCAAAAGAGGTTATGCGTTAGTATTACACGTTCATAATAATCGCTGATTTCCACCCCCTGAAATAATTAGTATTTGTTCCCTAGTAGAACAAATCCCAGTGTTGGGTATGTATGTCAGCAGTTTATATTTCATTTATGTTTCGTCAAGATTAAGACGTCGAAAAAGTATTCTACAATGTGTATAGCATTACTTAAAGTTTAGTCATCATTAACAAGGGCGGGCCAGTGCGGAGGGGTATGCGCCCAGTGCCCACACCCTCACACACCCCACACACAATAGCACGCAGGGGACAGGGTTTCAATTAGTCATTGGATTTAATTTAAATATTCTGAAAATGCACACTAATTCATCAAATCACCCCACCCCACCCACCCTCCACCACCACCCCACCCTCAAACCAACCCCACCCACCCCACCGTGAAACTCAAATCCAATACACAGATGTTTCTTCACCGTGACATTATCAATCGGTTAAAATACAGACGATATATAACACAAATACAGAGCCGATTAATACAAAACGTATTGATATTAGATAATCGCGAAAACCTGTTAAAAATTAGGTTATAACTGCGTAAATTAGCCTCCATGCCCCTTCCATAGTAAATGAGTCTCCATGCCCCTTCCACAGTAAATGAGTCTCCATGCCCCTTCCACAGTAAATGAGTCTCCATGCCCCTTCCATATTAAAAGAGTCTCACGCACCTTCCACAGTAATTGAGTCTCCATGCCCCTTCCATAGTAAATGAGTCTCCATGCCCCTTCCACAGTAAATGAGTCTCCATGCCCCTTCCATAGTAAATGAGTCTCACGCACCTTCCATAGTAAATGAGTCTCCATGCCCCTTCCATAGTAAATGAGTCTCCATGCCCCTTCCATAGTAAATGAGTCTCCATGCCCCTTCCACAGTAAATGAGTCTCCATGCACCTTCCATAGTAAATGAGTCTCCATGTCCCTTCCACAGTAAACGAGTCTCCATGCCCCTTCCACAGTAAATGAGTCTCCATGCCCCTTCCACAGTAAATGAGTCTCCATGCACCTTCCATAGTAAATGAGTCTCCATGCCCCTTCCACAGTAAATGAGGCTCCATGCCCCTTCCACAGTAAATGAGTCTCCGTGCCCTTCCACAGTAAATGAGTCTCCATGCCCCTTCCACAGTAAATGAGTCTCCATGCCCCTTCCACAGTAAATGAGTCTCCATGCACCTTCCATAGCAAATGAGTCTCCATGCCCCTTCCACAGTAAATGAGTCTCCATGCCCCTTCCACAGTAAATGAGTCTCCATGCACCTTCCATAGTAAATGAGTTTCCATGCACCTTCCATAGTAAATGAGTCTCCATGCACCTCCCATAGTAAATGAGTCTCCATGCACCTTCCACAGTAAATGAGTCTCCATGCACCTTCCATAGTAAAATGAGTCTCCATGCCCCTTCTATAGTAAATGAGTCTCCATGCCCCTTCCATAGTAAATGAGTCTCCATGCCCCTTCCATAGTAAATGAGTCTCCATGTCCCTTCCATAGTAAATGAGTCTCACGCACCTTCCTCAGTAAATGAGTCTCCATGCACCTTCCATAGTAAATGAGTCTCCATGCCCCTTCCACAGTAAATGAGTCTCCATGCCCCTTCCATAGTAAATGAGTCTCCATGCCCCTTCCACAGTAAATGAGTCTCCATGCACCTTCCACAGTAAATGAGTCTCCATGCCTCTTCCATAGTAAATGAGTCTCCATACCCCTTCCACAGTAAATGAGTCTCCATGCCCCTTCCATAGTAAATTAGTGTCCATGCCCCTTCCACAGTAAATGAGACTCCATGCCCCTTCCACAGTAAATGAGTCTCCATGCACCTTCCATAGTAAATGAGTCTCCATGCCCCTTCCATAGTAAATGAGTCTCCATGCCCCTTCCACAGTAAATGAGTCTCCATGCACCTTCCATAGTAAATGAGTCTCCATGCACCTTCCACAGTAAATGAGTCTCCATGCACCTTCCACAGTAAATGAGTCTCCATGCACCTTCCATAGTAAAATGAGTCTCCATGCCCCTTCCATAGTAAATGAGTCTCCATGCCCCTTCCATAGTAAATGAGTCTCCATGCCCCTTCCATAGTAAATGAGTCTCCATGCCCCTTCCATAGTAAATGAGTCTCCATGCCCCTTCCATAGTAAATGAGTCTCCATGTCACTTCCATAGTAAATGAGTCCCCATGCCCCTTCCATAGTAAATGAGTCTCCATGCCCCTTCCATAGTAAATGAGTCTCCATGCACCTTCCATAGTAAATGAGTATCCATGCACCTTCCATAGTAAATGAGTCTCCATGCCCCTTCCATAGTAAATGAGTCTCCACGCACCTTCCATAGTAAATGAGTCTCCATGCCCCTTCCATAGTAAATGAGTCTCCATGCACCTTCCATAGTAAATGAGTATCCATGCACCTTCCATAGTAAATGAGTCTCCATGCCCCTTCCATAGTAAATGAGTCTCCACGCACCTTCCATAGTAAATGAGTCTCCATGCCCCTTCCATAGTAAAAGAGTCTCCATGCCCCTTCCATAGTAAATGAGTCTCCATGCACCTTTCGTAGTAAATGAGTCTCCATGCCCCTTCCATAGTAAATGAGTCTCCATGCCCCTTCCATAGTGAATGAGTCTCCATGTCCCTTCCATAGTAAATGAGTCTCCATGCCCCTTCCATAGTAAATGAGTCTCCAGGCCCCTTCCATAGTAAATGAGTCTCCATGCACCTTCCATAGTAAATGAGTCTCCATGCACCTTCCATAGTAAATGAGTCTCCATGCCCCTTCCATAGTAAATGAGTCTCCATGTATCCATGCCCCTTCCATAGTAAATGTCATTAAAAAAAATATTATTCTTAGTTTAATTAAATTCATTTCCGATGCCCTTGTATTAAGGCTATGTAGGACCATATTTTTCCCTGATCACAATTTTCACACGTGTAAAGAATAGGATCCTATTCGTCACAGATGTGAAGAATGGGATCTCATTTTTCACACAACACAGTCACATATTTCACATTTCCTGTGAAATTTGCGATCGATGAACGTTTTTGATGTGACACGAAATCGCATTCTTCACATTTAAACATTTATGTGCAATTTTACCAAAAATGTGCATTTTTATATCTGAATCGCATTTTTCACATATTGCTGAGTTATGACTCCGAAATGTCGTATGCTATTAGGTTCGTTTCCATAGAAACTGATCCGTCAAAAAGGGTTAACGTATATTAACTTGCGAAACCTTTTTGGGAGTTGTTGCGGTAGCGCAGTTGGTAGCGCGGTCGAATTTGTTGTTGCTAGGCGCTGTCGCCGTAGCGGTGCGGGTTCGATCCCGGCTAATGCCAAACTTAATTGTTATTTATGTTCACTATGGTATGGTACATGTCCGTGTGTTAGCATTTCGTGTCTGGCCTGTAACTTTGTAACTTTGTAACGAAACGAGGAATTTTAAAATAACTTGGCACAAATATTTACATATGAAGGCGATGTGCAGAGCGCATGCTTCGACCACCTCGGGTCTATGTCAAGGTCACACATTGATGTTAAAAGACATTTGGTTATATTTCGTGTCCGCTCCATATCTCCTAAATAGCTGAAAGGATTTTCATGAAACTCGGGCATGTATGTCCATCATCTCATCGCGGCGTAGTCGAGTGGTTAGCGCGTTGGACTTGCGATCGGAGGGTCGTAGGTTTGAACCCCACTCGGAACACGTTTGAATAGGTGACATTAGGTGACACTGGACTCTTCATTAGCCTTCGCTACTCGCAATAGGAGAAACAAAATTGCAAATGGCGAAACTTTTGTCAAGTGCTTTAGCCAATTTGGCGAATGTCATTTTGACCCATGTAAATGGACTGTTGGCATTGGCAAAAGTGACTAAAACACAAATCCGTGGTCGCGGCCATGTTTTTGGAAAAATCCGTGTCAGACAATATGATAATAATAATAATAATAATAATAATTATGATAATAATAATAATAATAATAATAATAATAATATTAATAACAATAATAGTCGTAGTAGTAATAATAATAATATTAATAATAATAATAATAGTCGTAGTAGTAGTAGTAATAATAATAATAATAATAATAATAAGCCACTTCCTTAGCAAGCCATTAAACTGTGGGTTTTAAGCGTATACGAAAATATAATGGTTATGTAAAGCATAAGAAGATTTGAATTGACCATACATTACATGGATTTGTTTTATGTTAGAAACCGCAATTGATCACAATTTTCAACGTACAGTATATTACTCAATTCACTGAATAGTATCCTAGATATTCATCTGCCTATCACATACATGTGGAGCGCTGTGGTCTAGTGGTAGAGCGTTGGACCCATGATCCAAAAGTCGTGGGTTAGAACCCCGACATAACCACATGTGTTGTGTCCCTGAGCAAGATACTTTACCTGCATTGCTTAGTACTGATTCTACACAGGAAGACAATCAAGAAGTACCTTAGAAGCAAATCGCTTACAACAGGTATAGAATCAGCTAATTAAAAAAATAAAAAATACTAATTTCAGTCGACTCCGATTTGGCCCAGAAACCAACATGTCCTCTAGCCAGGTTCCACGGTAAACGAAGCAACAACAAAGCTGATGAAGACAGAGCAGCCACTGATATGTTGAACGCCGCCCAGCTCCTTTTGAATGAGTAAGTGATATACACACCTGGAAATTAATGCGTTTACTTGACTATACACATTAGGAAATCAATGTGTTTACTTTACTATTCACACCTGGAAATGAATGCATTTACTTTACTATAACGTAACTATACACCTCTGGTTAATGCGTTAACTTTACTTAAGAAATAGAACATCATTTACTGTGAATTATCGTTTAATATATCACGGTTTGGAGTTCAATTGTAAACAATAATTTCACGAGCCCGAACGGTTTGGAGTTCAATTGTAAACAATAATTTCACGAGCCCGAAGGGCGAGTGAAATTATTGTTTACAATTGAACGACAAACCGTGATATATTATAGATAATTCACCGTAAACGATGTTCTATTTCTATTCTAATACCCCTAAAATGTGAAAATAACGCACACATCTGAAGTCTGTCGCATTGCTTTGCTTACTCTCCTAACGTTGCATACGTTACAGTGCGCAATGCGCAATGCGCAATGCTTATTCTCCTAACGTTGCAAAAATTACAGTGATATATCGTTCAATATAACGAGATATTTTAAACTAGGCTTTCTAGTGCGGGTGTATTAGAATACGACGTAAACTATACAACTCTGGAAATGCGTAAATGCGTTAAATTTACTATGACGTAGAATATATACCTCTTGAAATAAATGCGTTTACTTTACTATGACGTAAACTATACATCTCTGGAAATAAATGCATTAAATTTACTATGACGTAAACTATACACCTCTGGAAATTAATGCGTTTACTTTTCTATGTCGTAGACTATACACCTCTGGAAATAAACGCGTGGGCTTTACTATGATGTAAACTATAAAGCCCTGGAAATCAATGCATTAAGACGTAAATTAAACACCTCTGGAAAATTAATGCGTTTACTTCACTATACACCCCCTGAAAACTAATGCATTTACTTTACTATGACATAACTATACACTTCTGGAAATAAATGCGTTGACTTTACTAGAAGAAGAAAGAGAAGAAACATTATTTGCCTTGTCCTGCAAAATCGAAATACATAGAAAGATATGATTTGAATCTCTGTAATGGTATTCATAACTGCGCATGGTAAAATGGCAATGAATAGTTTCTTTGAGTGCATCACGTTTGAACTCAAAATTGCACACGGTAGAAGTGAACAGTTTATCTGAATTGTACATTTAATGCTAATGCACACGCATCGCTAGCGAACAGTTATCCTGGAAGCAAAAACAAATTGTTCTGCACTAAAAGCTGCAGAAAGCATGTTGAACAAGTTTTAAAAAAATAAACGCCGAGCATAAACAGGTTTTACTTAACACAGGGAGACGTATTTCTCTGCTGATGTGCACTTCTAGCACGTCGGGTTGCAAGGGTGAATATATAAAGCACAACAAAGTCTGACTTGAATATAAAATGTTAAGTAGGAAGAACTGATAGTAAAAACTGGGAAGAATGCGTCCGATAAGAAAAACATTTGGGGCGTGTACTTGGAAACTCATTTATATCTCCGTGACTACTTGGTTTCTCAGTATTGTTTAAAACCTCATGCCTTGATCTATTATTGTTTTTAACTTTTTTTCAAGTTCCAGATGTAATGCGATTTTCTCAAGCAACTATTTTACGCTTGCGTAAATCTTGCTTGTTCTGCCTTACATGCTTTTCTACAATTTCTATTACCCTATACTGAAAATATGGTCACCGATATTTAATACTACTCCTTTATAACTTCTTTTTTATATTTTGCATTCCAGAGGCCATTCTCTGCTAGATCTGCAACATGAGTCTGTCGCTGCTGAATTTGAACGCAATCTTGTGGCATGCACCGTTTCTGCTGCCGCATGTGTCGCCAACAGCCCCTACAGGACCGCAGATGGAACTTGTAACAATCTGGCCAACCCGACCTGGGGAATGGCGGGATCTGCACAGAGACGAGAAGTCCCGTCTGCTTATGGTAAATAGGACAATTAGTCATCTCATCACGCGTAAGAATCGACGATTTCTCTCTTACTAGTCGAGCTCCCAATGGGATTCGAGCAAGCAGCGATGTGAGGCGAGAAAGTTTCAAATTCAGAGTGTGTACCCTTTCGACCAAGGAAGCGATGCTAAACGTTGTTTAAACTACCCGGATGGTTATTTTTAAATTGTTTCAATTACTGCGTTGTGACATCGGGTGATTTCATGCACATTTTACAACTAAAATACACCAGTACTCTGCGCAAAGCCTGTATCATCGCCGTTAGAGTTTAAACCTAAGCTACTGGGGCTTTCGATGTGCATATTGTATGAATTTATCCACGCATCTTTCTAATTTGCAGCCGATACTCTTAGTAATCCCAGGTCACATGGTGTAGGTGGCGACCCGTTACCCAACCCCCGCACGGTCAGTAATGAGGTACACGCAGCGCCACCAGGACGGGAAATCCGAAGCACCACTATAACTCTACATGTTTTCCAGATGGGACAATTCCTCGCTCACGACATAATAGCCACTCCCACATCCAGCGGTAAATATAACTGCTTTTTATTTTATGTTTTATGGTACGCAGTGGAATATGACATGTTAGCAGTGAAATAAAGGTGTTATTTCATACTGTGAAATATACAGTTGTTTTATTTATTTATTTATTTTTATATTTGTTTTAATGTAAAAAAAAAACTTGTTTAAGAAATTGGTGTTAAATGCATATTTCTATCTTGGAAATGTTCTAAGAAATTGAGCAGTAGTTGTTGAAAATCGGTCATGTATTTCAGGATTTGTTTGTCATTTGAAAGTTCGCGGGGTCATTTGTTTTTTAGTTTTTAGCTCACCCTCACCCAAGTGTGAGCTATTGTGACCACTCTTCGTCCGGCGTCCGTCATCCTCGTCCGTCGTCTGGCGTCCATCATCCCTCGTCTGTCGTCAATATTTAGCTTGTTTACACGATAGAGGCCACATTTCTTGAGCTAACCAAACTTGAAAAGATTGTATATGACTACAAGTTCTCGGACGAGTTCGATAATAGAGTTATTTATGGTCCCTGATTTAGCAAAAAAAAATGCAGTTTTTCATCTTGTTTACACGATAGTGGCCACATTTCTTAAGCAATTTTAACCAAACTTGCACAGATTGTATATGACGATAACATCTCGAAGGTTTTTGATAATGGACAAGATCGGTCCAGTAACACCAGAGTTATCGCCCCTGAAGTAGCAAAAATGCAGTTATACTGGCCACATTTCTTGAGCAATCTTAACCAGACTTACAGGTTTTTTTTTTATTATAATTATTATTGTTTTAATTATTTTTTATTTATACATTTATTTATTTTTTTACTTTTTAGCTCTACTGGCCAAGGGCCAGCAGAGCTTATGGGATGGTGTGTTGTCCGTCTTCCGTCCGTCGTCCGTTAACTTTTCTTCAAACGACTTCTCCTCAGAAACCGCTTGGCTAATTTTGACCAAACTTCACATGGATGATCCTTAGATGAATGCTTTTTAGATTTGTTAAAATTAGGTCAGCGCTACATCCAAGATGGCTGCCATTACTATATATAGTCGAAACCTTAAAAAATATTTTTCTCCAAAACCGCTGGACAGATTTCAACAGTTTTTCTTTTAAAATGATCGCCAACGCCTAGACTATCAAGATTGTTCAAATAAAGTCCCCGGGGTCAAAAATGGCCGTGCCCCTGGGGTCCAAAATTTGTATATTGAGGTTTTGCATGTTTTTCATATAGACATGTAGGAAACAACTTTAAAAAATCTTCTTCTCTGAAACCACAAGGCACAGAGCTCTCATGTATAACATGTAGCATCAGCTTATGGTCCTATACTAAGTTTATTCAAATGGTGACCCTGGGGTCAAATTTGTCTCCGCCCCGGGGGTCACAGTTTTACATAGACTTATATAGGATTTTTTTTAAAAAAATCTTCTTCTCAGAAACTACAACAGCCAGAGGTTTGATATTTTGCATTTACTATAAGCTTATGGTCCTTTACCAAGTTTGTTCAAATGGTGACCTTAGGGTCACATTTGGCCCCGCCCCAAGGGTCACATGTTTTACATAGACATGTATAGGGAATTCTTCAAACGACTTCTCGTCAAAAACCGCTTGGCTAATTTTGACCAAACTTCAAATGGATGATCCTTAGATGAATGCTTTTTAGATTTGTTAAAATTAGGTCAGCGCTACATCCAAGATGGCTGCCATTACCATATATAGTCGAAACCTTAAAAAATATTCTTCTCCAGAACCGCTTGACAGATTTCAACAATTTTTCTTTTAAAATGATCGCCAACGCCTAGACTATCAAGTTTGTTCAAATAAAGTCCCAGGGGTCAAAAATGGCCGTGCCTCGGGGGTCCAAAGTTTGTATATTGAGGTTTTGCATGTTTTTCATATAGACATATAGGAAAAAAGTTTAAAAAATCTTCTTCTCTGAAACCACAAGGCACAGAGCTCTCATGTATTACATGTAGCATCAGCTTATGGTCCTCTACTAAGTTTGTTCAAATGATGACTATGGGGTTAAATTTGTTCCCGCCCCGAGGGTCACAGTTTTACATAGATTTATTTAGGATTTTTTTTTTAAAAATCTTCTTCTCGGAAACTACAAGAGCCAGAGGTTTGATATTTTACAATTATTATAAGCTTATGGTCCTTTACCAAGTTTGTTCAAATGGTGACCCTGGGGTCACATTTGGTCCCGCCCCAAGGGTCACATGTTTTACATAGACATGTATAGGGAAAAACTTAAAAAATCTTCTTGTCTGAAACTGCAAGAGCCAGAGGTTTAATATTTTGCTGTTGCTATAAGCTTATGGTCCTTCACCAATTTTGTTCAAATGCTGACCCTTGGGTCACATCTGGCCCCGCCCCGGGGGTCACAGTTTTACATCAATGCTTGTTTTAATTTTTTTAATTTCTTTATTTTTTCTTTTTTTTTTCTTTTTTTTTTATTATTATTTTTTTTTATATATTTTTTTTAAATTTTTTTTTTGAATTTTTTTGATTATTTTTTTTTGATTTTTTATAATATATATACTTTTTCTTAAAAAAATTTTTTAATTTTTTTTTTTTTTTTTTTAATTATGTTTTTATTTTTATTATCTCTACTGGCCAACTTGGAAAAACAGCCAGATCGGACCAGTAATGGGGGAGTTATTGCTCTTGATATAGTTAAAAATGCTATATTTTGCCTCTTTAAGACGATAGTCACTCGCTTCATTGATGTCATAAGAGCCATATTAGCCAGTAGAGCGTCCACAGGCCCTCTTGGGCCTCTTGTTTTTTTTATCTTTTTATTTTATTTTTTTATTATTATTTTCTTGATTATTTAGTGTGTTTTTTTGTGTTTTTTTATTATTATTATTATTTAAATTTAATTTTTTTTAACACTGTATTGGATTTGAAGAAGGAAAGCATTGGTATGATGTCTACTTGTGCATATTGTGTTTTTTTCCGGTCCGTTGATTTTTGACGGAGTTATGGCCCCCTGACATTTTTACTTTAAATATCTTGTCGGCGCTACTCCTCCTAAACGCCTTGTTGGATTTCGACGAAACTTGGCAGGAAGCATTGGTAAGATGTCTTGTTGTGCATATCGTGCTTTTGTTCCGGTTCGCTGATTTTTGACGGAGTTATGGGCCTTTGACATTTTTACTTTAAATTTATTGTCGGCGCTACTCCTCCTAAACAGCTTGATGGATTTCTACGAAATTGGGCAGGAAGCATCAGTTTAATGTCTAGTTGTGCAAATCGCTGTATATCAATGAAATCTTGGACAAGTTCGAAAACCATCTAGATCTTGTTAGTAACAGAACAGAACGGAACAGAACAGAACATATATTTTATTTCGACTTAAGCATATACAGCTCATCGTCATACAAAAGCATGGTTTCAATGCATGCATGTAAACAAATAGAACAAATTTGACAGAAAAGAAATAATGGTTGAGTGAAGTTAACGACAGAGTTATGATTACCAGGTGAGCGATCTAGGGCCATCCCGACACTCTTGTTTTAGTTTTCACATTTTCAAACTGTGTTATCAACGGAAGTGCATTTCAAAATGGTATATTTGTTTCATCTACGTTTTCAGTTGTAGCTGACTGCTGTGCATCAGCATCACGAAACGAGTAAGTTCTTTCTTTTGTTACTGCGATAATCTTAAGCCGCATTATGTGTGCCATACCCTACACAACTTCTCTCCCAAGTCACTGACCACAAAAATACTTGTACTTTTTTAAATTCTATATCGTTAAATAGGTATTAGCTATAGGTAGATTTGCATTATATATTATAAACATTACACATATGATATGCATGGAGGTATCACCATTTCTGACAAATCCTACGCTTTGCTTAAGAACCAAGACGTACTCGAAACTATCACCATGTCTTTAAAATCTCCGCTTTTGATTGGTTAAGAACCAAGGTGTACCAGACCATATTACCCGACGGAGACCGGTAATACGAAAGCCCATTGAAAAATTATATCAAAATGGCCGACAGCTATAGAAACTACTGATTCAGTATCATTTTTCTATTAATTTTACTGTATGCTGTTTTGCCCGATTGTCAGGATGTACAGCCTGTTTTGATTGATTTATTTCCAATATGTGTCCGTCCATTCAAGAATTTTGTTTTTAAATTCAAATTAAAAATAGAATATTTATAGGTCATACCATTTGAAAAGTGTGTCAGAATGCTTCTTTGATTCGATATAATCTCATTTTTCGTGAATCTTTCCTCGAACAGACGAACTGACAGCCTGCCTGAGTAAAATTTGTTTTACAATCTAAGAGAAATAATTTTTGTTTACTATAATTATGGGATAGATGTTCAAATTATGAAAAAGAAAATTTAGAAAAAAATACAATATGAAGCCGCGCGAATAGTTACTGGCCTGACTCGTTCTGTCTCTATACAAAAAGTGTTAACTGAAATTGGTTGGGTCTCTCTGTCCGATAGAAGATATTTACCTATAAGTTTAAAAATGGAGATTTACCGAGTTACTTGAATGAAATATTCCCTGCAACTATTTCGGAATCGAATCCTTATAACTTCAGAAACAGTTCCAACTTCGTTACTTTTCCTAGAAGAACAGAATTGTTTTCGAGATCAGTCTTACCGTCATCTCTAAAACTTTGGAACAAACTTGATAAGCACCATCCCTTTCGAGTTTTAAAACTAGACTTAAAAAATACTTTTAACCCACCGATAGTACCCCAATACTACATATTGGGTGATATATACCTTTCAGTTCTACATGCACGTTTGCGAAACAATTGCAGCAATTTAAAGGCTGATCTCTATCTTAATCATTTGAGGGATAATCCTGTGATGATGGTATTGAAGATGTTGAGCATGTGTAATTTTCAGAAATGAAAGACGGTACTTATTTTTAGGCACTCGTATATTTCATCCTTTAAGTACTCATAAACTTGTATACGAGATCGACCAACTAACAACGAACGAGGACACTCATATTCTATTTACTCAAGTTCAAAACTATATTAAAAACACTAAACGATTCCAAAATCCTTAACTTTGTATCGATATAAAGTTGCATTTTGTCTATCAACTGTCGCTATGTTTCTATCAGCCTGAACGGGGATAAGGGGTGTTATTTCGGTGAGGATTGCGTGGGGGTAGAATGGCACGGCAGAGTTTAAATTTTTGATTTTTGTTCCACCGTATTTCTTTGTCAAGCTCATACTTAAATGTATTGTTACAATTTCAAACCGATAATTACGTACACTTTTTCAGCCACAATGGAGAGAACTGTAACTAATGTTGTAATAACTTGTAGTTCAATCCATTTGCATATGTTGCTATGAATACTGTGATGTTGAATTGGTGTACATGTATTGTAACATATCTGCAATTAAATATTAGTAAACTAATTATATCAACCAATACTTTGGACTTATATGCAGGGCATTGTTCAATATATGCAGTAATGTTTTAAATATATATGGTGCTTTAACCAATATACGTGGTGCTTTAACTAATATACGTGGCGCTTTCGGCTTTATATGCAGGGCATCGTTCTATATTATGCAGTAATGTTTTCAATATATGTGGTGCTTTAACCCATATACGGGGTACTCTGGGCTTTATATGCAGTACTACTTTTAATATACATGTATGCAGAAGAATCTTTAATATACATGGTGCATTTGCTTGTTAGCAGTACCGAACACCCATTTAATATTCTATTGTATGACACACGTGTAATACAACCTGGAACGATTTTGACTGGTTGAGTTAAACCTGTAACACTACGCAAGTTTATTAACTGAAACTATTTTATTTATTACAATTCACCCAGATCTGAGTCATAAACTTATTATTTGTGACAGCTTATAAAAATAATGCACGTTATACAAAACATTGTTGTTGGTTTGTTAAAAAGTTGGCGTAAACTGCTATTTTGTAAAGAGGTAAAACACGAACTCTTTTATACCCAACGTTATGTGTGAGACGCGACGTTATGACGTCACATATTTTATGACGTTTTGGCGCTAAAGAGTATCTGACGTCGTGGCGGTTCTATGTCCATCTGAATTAATTTATACTAATTTGATTGCAATGTTATGTGATAAAAAGGATCTTAAACTCGTTCCCATTCCATATAAGATTTATGAAACTCGTTATGAATTATTTTTAATTTTGACTCGCCAAAAGGCTCGTTAAAATTAAAATAATTCATAACTCGTTTCATAAATCCTATATGAAATGGGAACTCGTTTAAGATCCTCTATTCATCACATGGAACTGCTTGTATTCCGTATAATATACCTATTACGTATTTCCTTATATTAACCATGTGTAATACAAGGCGACGTTGAAGTGCAGTGTCAGTACGTTCGTCTAGTCAATGTCCCGGAACACCCGTTTAGTCCGTGGAGTCTGTGGATATAGCACTGAATCGGTGATGTTGTGAGTGTAACAGTCCGCCATATGTAGATTCAGCACAAGCAATAATGTGTAGTTTCTTGTCGTTTTTGAGCCATGTGATAAAAAGGATCTGACACTCGTTGTCATGTCAGATCCTCTATATATGCAGTAGTATTTTCAATATACGTGGTGCTTAATTCAGTTATTTATGTTTGGTGCATATAACTCTACCTGAACAAAATTGCTATGTATCAACTTTTGTATCTTAACTAATTTTCTTATTTTAAATATATTTTAGGATAGATATATGATAAGTATTTTGTTTTGACCCATAGTTTGTAAAACATTTATTTTTTGTTTAATTAAATTAAATCTTTTGAGAGTTACCCTGCCTTTATATAAAAACATGAACTGTACTGATAAAACACATAGCATGACCAGTACTAAGAAATGTGGATTAATTATCTTGCTCAAGGATAAATAACATGGCCAAGGCGAGGATCGAACCCACGACCTTTCGTTCTGAAGTTCCGCTCTCTACCAATGAACCACACACTCCACTATTATAAAGGGCTAAGTTGTGTACGTTTGTTTTTCAGTATAGACAACTGTTTGCCCATCGTTATTGACGGCATAGACCCGACCAACAGAGACTTTAATAACTATTGCATGAATTTCCCTCGATCATCTCCACTATTCTGCCCAACCGGTAAGTACCCACGCACGGCATGCACGATCTGCACGGGGCCTACTCCTCATATCGAGTGATAAATGCGAAACTGGTGTAATTATAGATAACGAATTAAATTGAACTAAAGGTTGTTTAAACACATTATATGTTATTTAGAACCGGCCCAAATAGAGAGGGGGTATAATACATAGGAATTACATGGTTAGTAACGTAGGATAAATGCGAGCAAGTATGTATCACTTATCCTCACGAGCCAAAATACAATTGAAATTCTAAATACTAAACAGGTGGTTTATGTATCATGCACACTCTTTTAATTAACACAATTTATCTTAAATCGAATGAAAACCACAGCTCACATCCGCTACGATCAAATTACAAATGGTAGATTTGTTGTCAAGCGAAATGACTTTGGCGAGACATTGTTTTCGCATGTAAGTACATTTATATCAATAATAAATGCGGAATATTTTATTTTAATAATGTATTGCAATCTATTTTGCATTAAAGTGTGTCAGTCAATAGTTTTTTATTTTTTATTTTGAAGCTTCCGGTCAGCGCGAGCAAATTAACGACATTACGTCATGGATAGATGCATCTAACGTGTATGGTTCATCTGCTACGGAAACGGCTGCTCTTCGAGATGGAGGTAATATTGCTATCTTCGGTATCTTGATTTAGGGATACTAGGTCAAATAAAACTACTGCATTTCCCATAGGCTCACATTATAGCATTCTGGCTTACAACCCCTTTTCCTATATCCGAACGGATGAAAAAACTAACTGCTTTCAGCCTCTAATACTTCACTGAAGAATGGCAGTAATGACATTTTCCATTTTGCAAATATACCCTCAGTACAACTGTACAACTAAAAATGCAAATTTCAGTCAAAATATCCTATACGAACATGTTTTATGATGGAAATATAATTGTTTCATGTTGTATGGGGATTTGTTATGATTTGGGTAATTTAATTAAATCAGAATCGACCATATGCCCTTTTCTACCAATCAGAAGCTCCAAATCAATAGTGGTATATCTGACCTAATAATGTATTTTCCATGTTGATCTTATTTAAACACGTTAATATTAATACGTAAGTTGCACATCGATGATTAATAAAGTCCAACCAGTTAATTGAACATGCGAATTTTAAAATGTCTGCATTACGTCTATAAGTTACTTACTACGAAATATTATAAACGTTTTTATTTTATTCGCTGAATGGTCCCTTGAGAGAGGTTTGGACGGTTTATGAGTGTTGCATGCCAATACATAGTTTTCGTCATCACGTGTTTTCAGCCTTCATGAAGACGGAGACCGGAAATCGCCTGCCAAACAATCTAGACCAGTCTGGTTGCGATGCAAACAACGCCAACGATGAATTCTGCAGTCTCGCAGGTCGGTGAAAGCCTTTTTTCTATTTGTTTTGTAACATGTTGAAAGCATTTATAAGCAATTATTGAGCATATATTACCATGATTACTGTCGAAAACTTTCCCTGGCACGGAGTACAGTCAGTAATTTTGGCACGTGTCAGAGTTAGTATAAGGATGAATGTTACGGTTACGGTTACGGTTACAGCTACAGTTACGGTTACAGTAACGGTTACAGTTACGGTTACAGTTACGGTTACAGTTACGATTACGGTTACGGTTACGGTAAAGTTACGGTTACGGTTACGGTTACGGTAAAGTTGCGGTTACGGTTAAAGATACGGTTAGTTGAAAGTAAAATGTTAAAACAGAATGGAAGAACATCTCTATGTAAGGTCCTCCAGTCAGTTATGCTCCTATCCTGACCCTGACGAGTGACAAAAAGGAAATGAGTGTAACCCATGCCAGTTAAAAAATAGTTTGCATGTATTTGTGTAAATTATGGTTAAACGACTTTATATTGAAATATAAATATATTTACTTTGATCTAATATAAAAAATACAACAATAATGTTTAAGATTAAATCAAGACATAGTAATGTGAGTCTGTCTTCACCAAACTACACTTGGCAATCGGAACAACATCGTCAATTTCCGGGACGGTTACGGAAATCGACCAGCAAGTCCTATTGCACTATTGAACGGAAAAGACCGAGCGATGAATCGGCCTTCATTATTACAATAGCGTATTATGAAATGTATATCCTGGATTTACACCCAAGCAACGCCGGAACTTTTGTGATAGAAAAGATGAATTTTACTTTAAAACATTCCTATTCAAGTTATAGTGAAGTTGGGAAATTTTGTTCGTAACCGCTCAGCCATTTCTTTTCTTATGGTAAAGATATGGAAGACGGATGCGGCCATTTCGACTTCGCGACTTCACGACTTTTCGCCCTGTTAATACAAGGCGAAAAGTCGAAGGCGAAAAGTCGCCAAACCGAAAATTCGAAGGCGAAAAGTCGCAAACCCGCCGTTTTGGGCGAAATTTCGACTCGCAAAGTCGCCAATCCGATAGTGTAAAATTTCGACTTTTCGCCACAAAATTTCGTCCAAGACGGCGGGTTTGCGAATTTTCCCCTTCGACTTTTCGGGTTGGCGACTTTTCGCCTTCGACTTTTCAGGTTGGTGTTTTTCGTGTTGGCGACTTTTCGACTTCAAGATATATATCCTGTTTGTTGACTCACTTGCAATAGTCATTTATGAAAGACGGATGCGGCCATTTCGACTTTTCGCCTTCGAGTTTTCGCCTTGTTAATAACCTTTTCCAAAAGGGGAAAAGTCGCCTATCCGAAATTTCGTGGCGAAAAGTCGAAATTTTACAATATTGGATTGGCGACTTTGCGAGTCGAAATTTCGTCCAAAACGGCGGTTTTGCGACTTTTCGCCTTCGACTTTTCGGGTTTGCGACTTTTCGCCTTCGACTTTTCGTGTTGGCGACTTTTCGCCTTCGACTTTTTGCCTTGTATTAACAGGGCGAAAAGTCGCGAAGTCGCGAAGTCGAAATGGCCGCATCCATCTTCCATATAAAGACGATTAGGCTGACTGGTATGAATGCGTTTTTACCACCTCTTGACACGATTTCTTTTTCCTCTTCAGGTGAAAGTCGCGTTAACGTTGTTCCATCACTGACGGCGTACCACACATTATTCATGCGTGAACATAACCGTATCGCCGCAGAATTGCGCGCGTCATTCACAGACGACGAGACGCTTTTCCAGGAGACCAAGAAGATTATTAACGCGATAATGCACAAGATTGTTTATGACGAGTTCCTGCCGTCATTCATGTCGCCTACTGCCATTCAAAAATTCCGATTGTTGTCGTCTGAGACATACAGCTACAACGATACTCTCGAGGCCACCATAGATAATGCTGTTGGAAATACCTTAAGGTTTGCTTTCTTTATCAAATGAAAAGCCTCCAAAATCGTTTATCGTTGGGTTTAGATAATTAAAGTGAAACCTTTTTATGGAGTTGTTTCTCTGTCCAAAATGATTAATAATTATAGTGCATGTTTGACAGATCGCTATATACTTTGTTCTGACTCGGTAAACAACTTTGTGTATCCGCCGGGGCAAAAAGCTTGAAATGGCGTCATACAATTTGAGAAAACTCCATTTTAACATTCTAGATCTTTTCCCTTTAAATATTTCCTTCCAACTGCCCAGAAGGTAGTTTCATGATTTAGGCGGTAACATATAAACCAATAAAATTGAAGCATTATGAACTGGCCATTGTAATTGTCCAATCAAAATAATGTTACACTTCAATACACATATCAATATATTGGTCACTGTTAAAGGTACACTTCCATAATACAGTTAAAGGTATACTTCCTTCCATAAGGTTAAAGGTACACTTTCTACAATATAGTTAAAGGTACACTTCCTATACTATCGTTAAAGGTACTTATCGTAATGAACTTAACTATTTAAAAGAATATAAAACAATCACATCTTTAGTGAGAACTGACTACCACATTTAAACTGTATACATCAATTTAATTTAATAACATTTTATTGCTTGATATTATTTACATAAATACATGTGATATAAAAATTACAATAATAAATAAAATTTACATATACATAAAAACAATTGACCATATTAAAAGTATATGTAACAACTTCCGGTCTTAACCCCAACAATCGACCTTGACCCCGTCGAATGTATATACAGAGTGCATCAATCTGGTCTTCAAATAAACACTTCACCACATTGCTACAGGGTAAGATGACGCCAATATATATTCCGGACATTGTAAACAAACCATTTTACAGAAATATCATAGGTATTGGAATGTCATTGAAAAGGAACAATAATTTTAAATTAAAAAAAACAGACACGCAAAATGCAATATGCAGCCCTAGAAGCTACGCCAGTATAAGTATTCTATTATACCATACGCAACATCTCGTACACTGCTTCGCAGAATTACTCGAATGTAAATCGAAGGTTTCGATATTGGTCACATCATCGCGCCTTAGATTTACGCCAAAACAATTTTGCATTCAAAATCAAAGTTATCATCCAAATTTTGCAATGTCATTTAGCCGATTGCTCCATCAATAGTTTATTTACATGAAAGCAGTGATAAAACCGTCATCTGCATTGTAGTAAACAAACTTTCAACGCAAATTATACATTAACACGTGTGGCTAGCCGCCATATAGTTTAAATAGCAACAGTGCACTATTGTTTGTGCCGTTGCCTTTCGGCTAATAAAATGTCAAGATTTTGAACATACCGAAGCTCGATATACACACGAAGCGGAATCCCGAAGAATGACGGAATTGGCCGAATTTTCACGATTGCTATTATACTAGTACACCAAATGAATGCCACATTGAAGTAGCTTCACAACCAGTTCTCAAAGTTTCATTCAACCAGCTGTATGGGCATCTTGCATTCGAGTCGTCGGATTCTGCCTTCACTCTGAGTGTTACCTATATACCACGTTGAATGTCGTACTCGTCACTTTAGCATAAACTATATGTATACACTTTATATTTTAAGGGGCTGGCGTGGCGCAGTCGGTAGCGCGGCGGATTTGTAACCGGAGGCCCCGGGTTCAATCCTCCGTGGTGCCACTGAGTTCCGTCGGTGTGTTCTTGGGCAAGACACTTTACCTTAGCCTGGATGGGGATGTAAACCGGGCGGTCCCGTGTATCGGTCTATCCTCCGAGCACGTTAAAGAACCATAGGAATCTATTCGATAATAAGAGTAGGGCAGGTTCCCGGATTCCTATGTATCCTTCCCCTCTCTCTGGGGCGGTACTAAATAACCTATACTGTGTTGATGAGCCGTTTAACAACATTCAATTAAATTAAATTAACACTTTATATTTTGGTGTAATTTCCGAATTGTTAGTGTCATACTCTACGCCACAGTTCTATATTTCTGAACTCGTAGTGTATGCATATTTTTAATTTTGGAATAGTATTATCGACTTGTAAGTGAGGAAGTGTCTATTCTTAGGGATAGCGGGAGGTGTACAGTACTGGTTCTACCCAGGAAAAGTGGGTGGTCTGCCTCCACCACAAAATAACCTGACATGTGTTGAAAATGACGTAAAACATCATACAAACAAAGTATAATCGACTGTCAACACTCGGCTATTCTTTACCGACCGAATTAGCATCTTAGTGACTGAAAATATGTTTGTTTTCTATTTTTAGAATGGGTCACAGCTGGATTCCACGTAACATGGACATATTTGACAGAAATCTTCGACCTTTCAATTTAACACGGACTGAGGATACCTACGACGATCCCGCACTCACATACGTCACTGGTGACCCTACTGGTCTGGAAGGATTGGCCTACTGGTTGACGGCGGCCAATTCCCCTGAAACCGACAAGTAATATTTACTATTTTGTATCGGTCCGTCCACAAAACTGGATCTTGGAGTGTGGTTGCTTTTAATGAAATTTAGCATTTGTTAAGAGCCATATGGCCGCCTGTTAGTCTGGTGATCTTTCTTTCCTTTTAAAGGGGGTACATCAGGATTTTTCTAGAAATATCTTAAATTATAAAAATGTTCCAATTCATGATAAAACACTTATATCAATCAAAATATGATGTTCGAACCATTTTGTTAATGTCTAAACTTTGAAAACACCATATAGCTAGGACGGAATCGGACGTAAAATGCTGAAATTAACCCCGGTGCGTCACCTAGGATAGCACGTATTACTTTGCAGAATGAATTTCTTTGCAATTAAGGGATAGTTTTTGGGCTCATTCATTATGTTTTGACGATGTAGAATAGAAAATATTAATATTTGTCAATTTTAAGTCGGACACCTAGACCCCCATGAAAAGCCTGATGTACTCCCTTTAATACTCAAATTTTGGATCCTGTGATTGAGAAACCTGTAGAAGACATGTATTAAAATAGTTAGGTGTCTTGTTTTCGTTAGCATTCTTGTTTAAGCCAAGTCAATCAATATTCTAAATAGGAAAAAATATTATATCATCCATCAACGCTATTGGAAATGCATATACAACATTGTACAAAAAATACCTTTTAAAGTGCCCGAAAACAATACTACTCTAGTACCTTTATTAAGTCAATGTTACCGTTGAATAATAATAATAATAATAATAATAATAAAACAACGTTGGTAAATATGTAAATTGATCAATACACCGATAAACAACTAGGTCAATTTCGCATTAAACGAAACATATATTTATTTAGCGTTTGTTTCTTGTTCAATGCAATAGGTATACGATAATGACAAACTGAAGGCATTTTTATTGATTTATTATATCGATTTCACTCATCAGGAGAATTATAAACACTCCGAAAGGTTTTACTGGCGGAAAAAAACAAAACAAATTTGCTTCAGCACTGATTGCTTTATGCTACCTTTAAGGCATATTACATATTACATGCATGCATAATCCCCCTCCTTTGCCTTGTATTGATTTATCAAGTCATGTATGACGTATATAATTTCTTTCATTTCTAGCATCATTGAAGATGCCGCTCGGAACCGTCTGTTTGTGGACGCAAACGGCACTAACGGCTTCGATCTTGCAGCTCTCAATATTCAGCGTGGTCGCGATCATGGTCTAGCGTCATATAACACGTTTCGCAAGTTCTGCGGTTTGTCGTCTGCCACGGTATGGACCCAGGGTGTTGGTGGTCTTGTAGATCATGATCTTGCCAGGATTGAAGCCCTGGAACGAGCTTACGAGTAAGTTTTTTTTACTAGATACCGATCCTA
Source organism: Cyrtodaria siliqua (assembly GCA_037043455.1). Lineage (NCBI taxonomy): Eukaryota > Metazoa > Mollusca > Bivalvia > Adapedonta > Hiatellidae > Cyrtodaria > Cyrtodaria siliqua. Next base: position 6,007 of record JAWPHD010010190.1, on the reverse strand, counting down.
CCATTTTACTTCTAACGAACTGTTTCTTCGAGACTTCGTGAGTCTTACACCACTGAATGTTAATGCCGTTACTTTGCTATGACGTGATATTCGAAATTTAATCTAATTTGCTTTTAAAGTCCACCACACCAACTACTAAGGTCATATATCGACTTTCCAGCTTCCATTGGTGGAGGAAGATCCCAGTGAACGCCCCCCCCCCCCCACCTCCCTCACCCCACCCCCCACAAACATACACATTGGACAATGTTCGTTCACGGGCGAGAACCTGAGTGGAAACACCGACTTTCCGCATTTTGAGTCTCAGTTGAAGTGAAGTAACTATCTTTAAATCAGTTTTTATCATTGAAACCATTCGTGAATTATAATAGTTATTTCTTCTGTATTTCCAAGTTAGCAATGTGTATTAAATATGTATTTTTGTCCGTTTTCTAGCTCACCGGAAGACATTGATCTATTCCCCGGTGCATTGACGGAGAAGGCGGTGAACGGTAGCGCCATTGGTGCCACGCTCGAATGCATTCTGGGAGATCAGTTTAACAGACTGAAGTTTGGAGACAGATTCTGGTACCAAGGACAATCTGCCGGATTGACAGCTGGTATGTGCACATGATCAGTATTGTACACCTCCCGTCATCAGTAAGAATCGACACTTTCTCACTTAAAAGTCGAGCTCCAAGTGGAACATGATTTACCATTGATGGGAATCCAGTATGATTTTTATCGCATAACGTTCATGATACTTATGGACTTAGAAATAATAGACATGTTAAAGGGAATGTAGCGACACAGCCAAACCATCTTTATTATTGAGAGTGCTGAGAAACTTGAATAATAGTGAAATAATTATCAAAATCGGATGATAAACAAAGAATATATGATCATTTGAAGGTTCTGTTAAAACGGATATGGAAGCCGCCATTTTGTTGACAGCCAATCACAATTAACGATATTTACATAATTATGACAGTCAGTAAGTGTCGATATTTACATATGACAGTCAGTAAGTGTCGATATATACATATGACAGTCAGTAAGTGTCGATATTTACATATGACAGTCAGTAAATGTCGATATATACATATGACAGTGAGTAAGTGTCGATATTTACATATGACAGTCAGTAAGTGTCGATATTTACATATGACAGTGAGTATGTGTCGATATATACATATGACAGTGAGTAAGTGTCGATATATACATATGACAGTCAGTAAGTGTCGATATATACATATGACAGTGAGTAGGTGTCGATATTTACATATGACAGTCAGTAAGTGTCGATATTTACATATGACAGTCAGTAAGTGTCGATATTTACATATGACAGTGAGTATGTGTCGATATATACATATGACAGTGAGTAAGTGTTGATATTATATATGAAAGTCAATAAGTGTCGATATATACATACAACGGTCATTAATTATAAGTATTTATATATGACTGTCAGTAAGTGTCGATATATACATTTGACAGTCAGTAAGTGTCGATATTTACATTTGACCGTCAGTAAGTGTCGATATATACATACAACAGTCATTAATTATAGGTATTTACATATGGCAGTCAGTAAGTATCGATATGTACATACAACGGTCATTAAGTAATATTTAGAGTCTGGTCTCAGCGAGTTGGCTTATTTAAACACCGAGATGGGCGTAGCCCATCGAGGTGTTTAATAACCAACGAGCTGAGTTTTGTAGCATGGTGTACTTAGTAACACTGTGACGTCATAGTGACCGTACTCTAAATTACAATATCCGGTAGATATAGTACGGTAAAGCCACGCCCCTTTAGTTACCCTAAATTAAACGATTGAATGCTCTGCATTCATCAAAGGAAATGTCACCGACTCTGCTACAATTATAGGTATTTACATAATCATAACTGTTAGTAATTGTCGATATGACAGTCAGTAATTGTCGATATATAAATACAACGGTCATTAATTATAGGTATTTACATATGACAGTCAGTAAGTGTCGATACATACATACACCGGTCATTAATCATCGGTATTTACATATAACTGTTAGTGATTACCGATATTTACAGATGACAGTCAGTAAGTGTCGATATATACATACAACGGTCATTAATTATCGGTATTTACATATAACTGTTATTAATTGTCGATATTTACATATGACAGTCTGTAAGTATCGATATATACATACAACGGTCATTAATTATAGATATTTGCATATGACAGTCAGTAAGTGTCGATACATACATACACCGGTCATTTATTATCGGTAGTTACATATAACTGTTAGTAATTACCGATATTTACAGATGACAGTCAGTAAGTGTCGATATATACATACAACGGTCATTAATTATCGGTATTTACATATAACTGTTATTAATTGTCGATATTTACATATGACAGTCTGTAAGTGTCGATATTTACATAAAACGGTCATTTAATATCGATGGTTACGTATAACAGTAATTGTCGATATTTACATATAACTGTCAGTAATTGTCGATATTTACGTGTAACGATAATTGTCGATTGTTACATAAAACAGTCAGTAATTGTCGATATTTACATAAAACGGTCAGTAATTGTCGATATTTACGTATAACAGTTAGTGTCTATATTGACATACAACAGTCAGTAATTGTCTATATTTACATATAGCAGTCAGTAATTATCACATATATTGTATAACTGACGATACTTTTACAGCCCAACAGAGCGCCATCCAGGATTACTCAATGGCCAAGCTCCTGTGTGTAAATTACAACTTTACCCGAGTCAATTCACCAAATGCTTTCAGAGCAGAGTAAGTATGCAAGACAATTCAAGACAGTAGGTGTATCAACTTACCGTTTGTGAACTTAAAAAAACACCGTAGCAGGTACCTATCCCTACCCCCACCCCCACACCGACCACCCAGTCACCCCCATTGATAGTTCATAGTGATTGAAATGTCATGTCCATCAAACATTTACTTAGTTATATATAGAAAATTGTATTAAGGCACATTTAATAAAATATTTCGGGCATAGCCCTTCATCAGTTGGATAAACCTTTTAACTATGTTGATGAATAATTAGTATTCTGCTGATGTTCAATATGGCCGCGTCCATAATGTAGTTGTAAAAGTGTGTGTTTTACCCAACTGATGAAGGGCTATGCCCGAAATATTTTATTAAATCTGTCTTAATAGACTTTGCTATATATTTATAAACTTCCCTCAGGAGGACAATCAGAAATTTGCTAAGTGGTTTGTTGGTTTGTATGGTGTTTTATGTCATTTTCAACACAAATAAAATTATATATGACGGTCGATTTTGTTGTGGTGGAGGCAGACCACTCACTTTTCCTAGGTAGAACCAGTACCTTCGCCATATGTTGTGCATGCACTGTTAAATGTTTGCAACTTTTCTTTCGTTGACGTAGAATGTTTCATTCAAGTTTAACAAGGTAGACCCGATAGAACGGGAGAGCAAGGGTATTTGATAAAACACACACACCTGTTCATAATGATAGTTAAAAGGAGATTACGCTGGTAAAACAACATCGGTAGCTAGGTTGAAAAGGTGTTGGCCCTTAGAACTACAGACCTCAGCCCCGCTTGGGTTCGCTCCTTGGCGGAGGCATGTCTGATGGAAAACTGCCCTTCATCTCTTCCTCTGAAGTCGATGTCCCGATGTCATAATACAATGTTTTAAAGGGACGTAATCCTCAATATTTATTTTGTCTAAAGGGACGTAATCCTCAATATTTATTTTGTTCTAAAGGGACGTAATCCTCAAAATTTATTTAATTTAATTTATTTCGCTAACTTGTCATAATTACATATATGCTTTGTCCTTATAGTATGCCAACACGAGCCTTTTTATATCATAAATCTTCAGACATATAATGACAATTGACCAATAATTGTTTTTAATAAAGCCAAATTTATGTTTACAGTTTGTAAACAGCTTGTTCCTTCTTATATACTGGATATGTTTGAGTTATAAACTTACACTGTCATTATTATATTAACTTTAAGAATCCTAAGCCAAATAAGACGCTTTTTAAAGGAAATGTGTCCTACTCCGGGCCAGTAATTTGGAATGAATTCACAGAACTAATAAGATCTTGCACATCAGTTAGATATTTAACAAATAATTGTACAAAATGGATAAAAGGTAATATACAACTAAAATTGTTTCCGTTAAAATTGTTATTGAATCGTTATATAGGTTGGTTTAAACATATTTTATTTTGAATTAGTGCATACATACATTTAACAGTATATTAAGTAAAGGATTGGAACGAAAGAAAACTTATAAAGTTTCTCTCCTTGGTTATATAGGTTATTATATTTGGTGAACACTTTACTGTTAATCTCGTTGGGTTGCTATACGCTTGTATATATACATGTATATGTTTTTGATCAATATGTGACTTTGTTAAGAGGGCCTCAGGGAAGATTAGTAATTTTGCTAAATAGTCTACAATCTTAAAACAAAGGCTTCAAATCATTTTATTGTTTACTGCCTTTTTTAAGAAAAAAGTACTTACTTTACATTCATACACGCACCGTTATTTCATATTTTTATTTTTACAGTAACAGGGAAGATTAGGAATTTTGCTAAATAGTCTACAATCTTAAAACAAAGGCTTCAAATCATTTTATTGTTTACTGCCTTTTTTAAGAAAAAAGTACTTACTTTACATTCATACACGCACCGTTATTTCATATTTTTATTTTTACAGTAATGATCGAACACGCTGTACGGACATCGCTGCCCTCGACCTGACCTCCTTTAAACCAGTCGTCACGACCGCAGCGCCTACTACGACCACAGCGCAACCCCGAACACGGCCAACACGGCCACCACGGCCACCACAGCAACCACGGCCAGTTGGCAATCCAAGACCAAGGGAACAAACTATCGATACTCTTCTTCAAATACTTATAGGCGAGTTGGAGGAGAAGGCCAAACTAGACAATTAGTCAAAACGTTAACAGTGTGTAGACAATTAAACTGTATGTTATGTCATTTGTATCTAAATTCTATGCAAAATACATATAAAAACAACAACACGTTATTCCAACAAACATTTCTATTATCTGTCAAGGTTTATTGTTGTATCTTCCCAGATACCGTTTAAAGCGATTTGTTCGCCCGAGCCAAGAGCGAACAGTTTGGCGAACTTTTTCCGAGGTTACTAATTCATTCAAATCCATATGAAATAATAGGCTTGTGAGTATTTAATTTATATCCGTATCTCATAAAGTGAACTTTGGTTCCTTGTTCGTTATTCCTTTTTCCTTATTCGTTATTCGCATATGGAACAAGGAACTAGTTACTTATTCCTTATTCGAATCACTAATAAGGAACAATTCCCTATTCCTTTATTCAAAGGGTCCATATTTGTGTTTTCAATGTTTTTTTGGCCACTAAACCATCTGGTGTACGAATGAAGCAAAACATCTGCAATGAATACTCCCGTTCCTTATTCGCCGAGGAATACGGAACAAGGAACTGGTTCGCCGTTCCTTATTCGTTATTCGGAGCTTATCCCCTGTTCTATGTTAAGAACTTACTTTTTCGATTGCCAGATGATCTCAATAAATGGTTATTTTCACACTCCTTTTGAAATTCTGAAAATTAAATTGGACATGCCATTGGGGCTAGACAAGTTATGCTTTTTATATACGCTTTTCGCTGTTAGATGTGTTTTGTATATCTGGCCACGATATGCCTTAAAATAAATAATAGCCTTTATTTCTGAATAAGGAATAGGGAATTGTTCATTATTCATTATTCGAATGAGGAATAAGTAACTAGTTCATTGTTTCTTATTTGAATAAGGAATAAGGAACAAGGAACCAATGTTCACCCTCATCCATATTTGATTGGATGTCCAAATATATTACAGACTATTTGCCTTGAAACCAAAAAGAAAATCTGACCAAAGTTCAGGTTTCTAGAAAACAAGGTCAACAGCTGCGTCCGTTTTCTGTTATTTCTCAAGAACTTTGGAAACTATTAC